>PVHX01004647.1:0-122613 GCA_004024805.1 Geosciurus inauris
TTTTTTTTTTTTTTTTTTTAATGGGGTTGAACCCAGGGACACTTTTATCACTGAACTATATCCCCAGCACTTTTATTTTTAAAAATTCTTTTTTTTAGTTGTCAATGGACTTTATTTATTTATATGCAGTGCTGAGAATCAAACCCAGTGCCTCACACATGCTAGGAAAACGCCCTACCACTGAGCCACAGCCCCAACCCAAGTCTGTCACTTTGAGACTCCACATTTCTTCCTCTGTTTACTATAGACAGTCTTCATTTGGGGTTTAGGCCCACTCTCCAAGTCAATTATTTAACTTTAAGTCTTATACAATCAAACAAATAAGAGTCAAGCAGACTGCTTGGGGAAGGCATAAAGTCGATAACAATGAGCTGGGTACGGTGGTGCACGCCTGTAATCCCAGCACTTTGGGAGGCTAAGACAGGAGAATCGCGAGTTCAAAGCCAGCCTCAGCAACAGTGAGGCACTAAGCAACTCAGTGAGACCCTGTCTCTACATAAAACTCAAAATGGGGCTGGGGATGTGGCTCAGTGGTTGAGGGTCCCTCAGTTCAATCCCCAGTACCAAAAAAAAAAAAAGATAACAATCAACTGAAATTCTCAAAATGAGCTGTAGTTTCAGAGCAAGTTTTCTTAAAGGTGATGCCAAGCGTGTAGTCACAGTGAAGGCTTTGAATGTACCTTAAGATGTGGGTAACATGTGGACCCCGTTGCCCCTGTTTACAGTGGCCAGCTCCTGAATCTCCCTGGGCCTGGTTTTCTTCATCTGTCAAATGAAAGAGCTGCACTATTTTTTTGTAGTCATTAGGAGATGGTCTTTAAGGCATTTTTCTAGTTTTAACAGTTTATAACTATCTTAATGGAGCCTACTCATCAGATGTAGGATTGTACTGTGAACCTTTTGTTTCCTTTTCTCCTCCATCAAGGATAATGGCCTTTCTATGGAGAAAGAGTAGTTAAGAAGGATTTAAAGTTGTTTGGGTGTTGTCACTTCAGCAAAAAGTTCAGCTTTGAACCAGACTCCAGCCCTAGGGATATGGCTCCTAAATAGGGAAAGGCACCCACCTAGCTTGATGAAGCCCCTTTTAGATTTAGAAGGGTTTTCTCCCAGGGTTCACATACCATTCTGGTTGTGCAAAGCTGCTAGGAGTTTGACTGGTTTGACTGGTGGAACAAGAACAACTGGTTCCTTTCTTGGGCCTCAGGCCCAGCCTTTGCCTCACTCCAGGCTTGCTCTCATGCAGCAAATATTTATTGAGCATCTACTGTGTGCTACATCTAAGACTATAGCAGTGACAAAAATTGACAAGGACTTTCCTTATGGAGCTTAGGAAAAATGCACAAAAAAGCAATGAACCCATGAATACTTACAATAATTATCAAATAAGAGCCAGGAGTGGTGGCACATGACTGTAATCCACAGTGACTTGAGAGGCTGAGGCAAGAGGATCGCAAGTTCAAAGCCAGCCTCAGCCACTTAGTGAGGTCCTGAGAAACTTAGCAAGACCGTGCCCCAAAATCAAAATAAAAAGGGCTCAGTGGTTAAGCACCCCTAGGTTCAATCCCTGGTCCAAAAAAAATGATATGAGTTAATAAGTAAGTAGGGTGTTCATATGAAGGCAGTGATGGATGGAGAATTATGGGAATGGGGTGAAGAAAGTCCTTATATCAGGAAAGATCCCTCAGTCGGGAGGCACTGAATCTACCACTTGCAGGCAAGAGGAAGTTAGGGTACGAGGATCAGGAAGAGAGAAGGCCATCACAGAATCCCTGCTGTCGGAAGGGTCTGGGGTGTTCCAGGACACGGGGAGCAGTTAGTGCATGCAGAGCAAGTGGAAAGGAAAGCAGAAAGGAGGCTGAAGAGAGGGCTGTGCACTGGCAGGAGTGGGGGGGTTTCATTACAAGTGAGTAGAAAGCCATGGAGGGGTTAACAGGATCCGATCATGGGTTCTAAGATTACCTTGTTGTGTGAAAAATGAATGAGCGGGGTAGGAGGAGAGGTAGGAAAAAGGTAGTAACTTGGAAATAATCAGAAGAAATGAGACAGAAATTCAATTCTTTTTCTCCAAAGTCTAGCCAGTTGCATCTTATTATTAATTAATCTGTCTTTGCTAGGCACGATGGCGCACGCCTATAATCCCAGTGGCTCACGAGGCTGAGGCAGGAAGATCGCTAGTTCAAAGCCAGCCTCAGCAATTCAGAGGCCCTAAGCAACTTAGTGAGACCCTGTCTCTAAATAAAACACACAAAAAAAGGATGAGGGGTATGGCTCAGTGGTTAAGCGCTCCAGGGTTCAATCCCCAGTACCAAAAGAAAAAAAAAAAAATTAACCTATGTTTCTTTGATCACTTGAATTTATATTCTCCATTCCTTATGTATATTGATATATTTCTGGGCTCTATTTCACTCCTGTCTCTTAGCACCAAGCCATTTCATTTGCTTGAAATGAAATATGGTATATTTTGGTAGGTGGTAGACAAATCCTCCTGTTACCTCTCTTCTTAAGAAATACCTTGAATACATGCATTTCACTGATTTCCAGACTTTGCACAACATTAGTGGAATTGGGGTGCTTTACAACACGACTTACTTGGGCATTGGGATTTTCAAAGCTCCCCCAGTGATTGTAACATGCAGCATATCTGGGAATTGGTGTCTCACCTGTTTACTTTTCCAGATGAATTGCAATAGGATTCTGACAAGTCCTGCTCTCCTCAGAGTCTGATTGAATGACATTTTAAAATTTATAATTACCCTGATGTGGTGGTGTAGGCCTGTAACCTTAGCTACTCTGGAGGCTGAGGCAGGAGGACAGTAAGTCTGAGACTAACCTGGGCAATTTAGTAAGACCCTGTTTCAAATTAAAAAATAAAAGGGCTGGAGATGTAACTCAATGGTAGAATGACCCTGGTTCAATTCCCAGCCAAAAATAAAAATAAAATCTATAATTAATTTAGGGAGACTCAACATCTTCATAATGTTGAATCTTCCTGCCCAGCTCTAAGATGTGTATTTCTACATGACATATGTACAGGTAATTCAAGTCTTCTTTTATGATAAATAAATTCATCTGAATTTTGTCTTATTTGTTCCTATTGCTTTTCTTCCATATTTTTCACTTGTTATTAATACAAGTGAGATGATGTATTACTGAGATGATCATGATTTTATTTTTTAATCTGTTTTTAACCCCATATTCTGCATTCTTTAGCCTCTATCGTTTATAACTGGAATTTTCTTCTCCTATCTCTTTTTTTTTAAAATTTTTTAGTTGTTGATGGACCTTTATTTTATCCATTTATTTATATGCAGTGCTAAGAATCGAACCCAATGCCTCACACATGCTAGGCAAGCACTCTACCACTGAGCCACAACCCCAGCCCATTCTTCTCACATCTCTGCATCCCTATTTTTGCCTAAAGATCCAAATCAAATTAATTAATTTAATCAATTTCCTTAAAACTATAAAGGGAAAAAATCCTTCCCCCTGCACCCTTCCTGTCCCTATTTACTCTCCCCATACCATTATCTCTACCTAACATGGACACCCTCATTTCTCTGAACCCAAAGAGTATTCTATCTAGGCCTCTCTGTGGCCTTTATACAATATGATGAAACGAGCTGAGTTTTCCAAAAACAGAATGCTTATAAAGGTTAGGGTCTTTTATGGTCAATCGACCATAATTCTTTCTTTAACTGATATTGAAACACAAAAATCATACTTATTAATGGGTACTATGTTTTTGTTGTTATTTTGAGGTACTAGAGATTGAACCCAGGGGCATTCTACCACTGAGCTACATTCTACACTGAGCTACACTGAGCTATAAGGGCTGTACACTGAGCCCTTGCCCTTTTAATTTTTACTTATTTATTTTGTTTTTTATTTATTTTTGCAGTTCTTACTGGGGATTAAACTTAAGAGCACTTTACAGCTGAGCCACATTCCTGGCCCTTTTTATTTTTTATTTTGAGACAGGGTCTCGTTAAGCTGTTGAGGCTGGCCTTGAAGTTGTGAGCCTCCTGCCTCAGGCTCCAGAGTCACTGAGATTTACAGGTGCGTGCTACTACAACTGGCCTATGTGATGTTTTGATATATCTATAGTTTATATAATGCTTAAATCAAGTTAAACATGTCTATGTCCACATTTATCATTTCTTTGTGGTGAAAACATTCAGAATCCTCCTTCTAGCTTTTTTTTTTGGTGCCAAGGATTAAACTCAGGGACACTTGACCACTGAGCCACATCTCCAGCCCTATTTTGTGTTTTATTTAGAGACAGGGTCTCACTGAGTTGCTTAGCTCCTTGCTGTTGCTGAGGCTGGCTTTGAACTTGCGATTCTCCTGTCTCAGCCTCCCAAAGTGCTGGTATTACAGGACCACCGCGCCTAGTTCTTCTTCCAGGTTTTTGAAATATACAGTACATTACTGTTATCTATAGTCACCCTACTATGCAATAGCACACTAGGTTAGGGTCTTTTTTGTCTTTTGCCATTGCTTTTAACTCAGTGACTTCACGTTTTTAGAATTCAATATATTTTGTAAATGAACAAACAAAGACACCTGCATAGAAGAAATAGGTAAACAAAGTGATTATACCTCTGACTTGCCTATAACCGAAGTTATTTGATGAATGGATTTAAACCAGGCCCCAAATTAAGATTTAGTGGTACCCTGTGGGAATTTGTCCTTGGTTCTACTAGTCTTTGCCATCTAATAGAGTCCATGGAAAAGTGAATAAATAAGAATGATGGAGTATTACAAGTGCTTTGCTACAGAAATTTAAATGGGGTTCACCTGGGACACAAAGAAAGGAGCATTGAATTCCATGTGGGAGGAAGAGAGGTATTGCAGAAGGTTTTGCAGAGGAGGTAACCCTTGATCTGAGAAGTTTGACATTAGCAACTACTTGAATGAAGAAAGGAGGTGTGCCTATCACTTTTGTAGATAATGTAAAATTTGGAGAGGTTTACCAAATGACAAACTCAGAAATTAAAAACAAAAAAATCTGGTAGTGCCAGGCACGGTGGTGCATGCCTGTAATCTCAGCACTTTGGGAGGCTGAGGCAGGAGAATTGCAGAGTTCAAAGCCAGTCTCAGCAACGGCAAGGCACTAAGCAACTCAGTGAGACCCTGTCTCTACGTAAAACACAAAATAGGGCTGGGGATGTGGCTCAGTAGCTGAGTGCCCCTGAGTTCAATCCTTGGTACCAAAAAAAAAAAAAAAAAAAAAAAAAAAAAAAATCTGGTAGCAATACTTCTAGAAATTTATAAAAGGAGATAATTGTATAAGTACAAAAGTATATTTATCAAAAGTTCTGTTTAAGTGCAGAATGTAATGTGGAAATAAATTACTTGTTCAATAAATTGTACTTCATGAGTGCAATGTAATGCCACATAATAATTTAAAATAATGTTATAGTTCTATATTTATTACCTATAAAGATGTATATGCTAAGAGAAAAATAGTGGGTTACAAATTGGAATATAGCATTCCTCCATTTTAAGAAACTGTACATATAAGTCAACATGCACATATTTTTAATTTTTATTTAATTTTTTGTTTATAAGACTGGATTACAGTTTGGCAACTTGTGTTCTTCATGTATTATACCATGGACCTCTATCCTTGAAAATGACAAAACATACTTATCAAATTCAACTATATACTTATTATTACAAACAATATTTTCCTTTCGTCAACATCACCCTGTATGTTAACATTTTTTTTAAAGTAATTACTCCTAAGTAGCAGAATTTGGGGAGACTTTACTTTTTTTTTTTTTACTTCCATTACTTTTTTTCTTACAATGAATGAATAATTTTTTTTTTAAATGTTTATTTTTTAGTTGTAGGTGACAGAATATCTTTATTTTACTTTTATGTGGTGCTGAGGATCGAACCCAGTGCCTTATGCGCGCTAGGCGAGCACGCTAGCACTGCGCCATAATCCCAGCCCCTGAATGAATAATTTTTAAAAGCAATAACTTACCTTTAATATTAAAAAGCTAGTCTACATACCAAAACAAACAAGGTGAAATAAAAGGGATAAACATGAAGCTCTGATTTTTATATCCTCCAAATAAAGCATGTAAGATGGTAGAGGAGAAACTTGGTAGTTTCCTTGAAACAAGATCTGGATTTTAATTAATTTAATTACATAGTCATTGTGCATGATCCCATGGTGTGATATAGTTGCTAACATCCTAATACAATTTTAGATGCCATTAACAGAGTTTTAACATGCCACCCATTGGACGCTAAGTTTATCCAACCATGTGTGGATTCAGTTCCAGGTCTACGCTGCAGTAGGCATAGACACTACAATCTAGGTTGTACTCAGCCAGAGGAGAAAGATCAGAAACCTTGTCACAGATCAACATTGAAAAAAAAATCCACTATTAACCAGGAAAAGAGAAGATGCGAGGGGCACATGTCTGATATCTTCAAACATGTGAGCCACCCGTGGAAAAGAGCATAGGGTTCTTCTGTGTATTCCAAAGAGCAAACCTGGGACAAAGTAATGGCATTTAGAGTTCAGCCCAATATCACAGTATAAATCAGAGCTGCCCCACAGACCTGGCTGCCCATGGAAGCAGTAAATGTGGTAAGTTTCCTACTGTTCTCAATATCCAAAGTAGGCAGGCAACCACTTAAGAAGGAAGTGAGGTACTGTCAAATTGTCCCTGGTGACAGATAACATCCCTTCCAATTTTAAGGCTTGATGATTTGTTTTTTCCTTCATAAGTGCTCATCCTCCTTGGTCCCATATTCTGTTGACTCCTGACCATAGCTTCATTTCATCAGTCATTTAAAATTGCAATCACACAATCTTTGGAAGAGCCTGTGGCCCAAAGGCCAGATGACTTCCAGGAAGCTATTTCTTGAAATGAGCTCAAGCCAGAGAAATTCAGAAATGAATCTTGCTCGCCGAGTGCAGTGGCACATGCCTGTAATCCCAGCACTTTGGGAGGCTGAGACAGGAGGATCGCGAGTTCAAAGCCAGCCTCAGCAACAGCGAGGTGCTAAGCAACTCAGTGAGACCCTGTCAATACATAAAACACAAAATAGGGCTGGGGATGTGGCTCAGCAGTCAAGTACTCCTGAGTTCAATCCCCAATGCCAAAAAAAAAAGAATCCTGCTGAGCAACCTCATGTCTTTTCACTTACAGGATTTGTCTTAATAAAGAAAAGTTTTGTTAATAAAAGATACATAGTGTTTCCAGGAATCATCAATGATCGTTTGATTACCTTTCTCTGATGACTCAAAAGCCATTACAACTACTCCTAACAGGTCTGCTGTAAATTGTACCCACTTGGCAAGTGTACTCTTAGATGATCCTTGACATCTGCAAAAGTACAATGTTTAGTTATTTAAAAGTTATTTTAACACAGCTTTCAAATCATGAACCTTTGGAGCCGGGCGCGGTGGCTCAAGCCTGTAATCCCAGCATTTAGGGAGGCTGAGACAGGAGGATCGCGAGTTCAAAGCCAGCCTCAGCAACAGCGAGGCGCTAAGCAACTCAGTGAGACCCTGTCTCTACATAAAACACAAAATAGGGCTGGGGATGTGGCTCAGTGGTCGAGTGCCCCTGAGTTCAATCCCTGGTGCCAAAAAAAAAAAAAAAAAAAAAAAAAAATCATGAACCTTTGGATCGAGTATTCATTTTGGGGGTGCGGGGGGCTATAGGGCATTGAACCCAGGGGTACTCGACCACTGAGCCACATCCCCAGCCCTATTCTGTATTTTATGTAGAGACAGGGTCTCACTGAGTTGCTTAGCACCTCGCCATTGCTGAAGCTGGCTTTGAAATTGTGATTCTTCTGCCTCAGCCTCCCGAGCCGCTGGGGTTACAAGCATGCGCCACCACGTCCAGCCTTGGATCAAGCATTCTGTGCAGGAGACAATCTCACCCCTGTGCCACCCCTCAACCTTATTCTAATCCCTACCAATCTCTTGTCTTCTCTCTCAATCCTGTCTCTTCACAGCATTGTACTAAGTCCTTTGTTCCTACTCCACAGCAGAGCCTGAGCTCACCCTCATCTTCGCCCATCTAGAAAAGAGACATAGTTCCTTGGAAAATTGAACTCAGATGGCCTTAAGTAGATGGAAGAATAATTTCCCATCTCTCTCTGGGTCTCTTTTCTTAGATGCAAAAGAAAAACAAAAAAGGAAGTCAAGATGTCAAATGAAGGAAGCTGTGAAAAAGAATGTGAAAATAGTGGCCAGCATGTGGAGGTAGGCTATCAGCTAGGAGGGGTTAAATCTGCAATTCCTGAGGGGAAGTCATTTTTAAGTAAAATCACTTATTATTTTTTAAATCTGTTTGCTTACTTTCTGTTATAGTCTATAGTAATAATGCCTTTATTTAGTCTTGCTTAGAAGCTGTATATCCCCTTGATGAGCCTCATTCATTTTTTAATTTGTTGATTTGTTGAATCATCCATTCACTGATCCCTCAAACATTTATTGAGTATTGCAGTCAATAACAGGAACACACCAGGTACATGCCTGTAATCCCAGCGGCTTGGGAGGCTGAGGCAGGAGGATCGAGGGTTCAAAACCAGCCTTAGCAACAACTTAGTGAGGCTTTACACAACTTAGAGAGACCTTGTCTCAAAAAAAAAAAAAGAAAAAAAAAAGAAAGGGCTGTGGCTGTGGCTCAGTGGTTAAGCACCCCTGGGTTCAATTCCCAGTACCAAAAATAAAAACATAAAAAATAACAGGAATGCAAGAAGGACAAGACACAGCCTCCCTCAAGAGGCCCACATTCCAACTGGGTTAGATTCCCTCCTTGATGCTCCTGAAATGAAAAGTTTAAACTTGGGAAACAGTTAAATGACCAGCTGTGATCTCTACTAGGTAATTCCTTCCCCAAAGGCCAATCTTAACAAATGAGTTTTTATTAAGAATGTGATTGCTCTCTGGAAAATTCCTACTCATCCTTTGAAACTTTAGTAAAATACCTAGACGAGTACCTAAGGCATATGGCAAACCTTCCCTAGCTTGCCTGGGCCCTGCAGAACGATGCCAATGCCCTGGACGACCTCTGTACTTGATAGGTAACCACCTGAAGGAGACAGACAGGTGGTTTTCTCCTTGAACAGAGGGACTGAATGTTAGCATCACTGTATCCCAGCACCTGGCACATAGCTGGTGCTGAAAACATCCCCAAAGTGAACTGAAGGCTCAGCTTGTGCTCCTGACATCACAATCTACTTTCTGAGGTCAACCCTACCTCTCAATGATATCTTTTCTAAAGCTACCTAGATATCAAAGTTCTTAGACTTGCTGAGTCGCAACAGGAGAGAGCTTTAAAGGGAATGTCTCTAAGGAATTGTTATTTTCCTTCTTGGAAATCTTAGCATTGCTTCCACTCTCATTTAGGTCTCCAAACAGGAGCTCTTCTTTGTAGGAGCAGCTGACTGCAGCTTGGTCATTTCTGGACCTGCCTGTCCTTCATCCAGAGCCACATAGAATGGAATCCTCAAGTTTTCAAACAAGGATTCTCTCCCCTGAACCAAATTTAATGTCCCAAGCTATAAAAAGGAGCCGTTAAGTCTGTTGCTTGCAATAACCTATCCTGAAGCTGACAAGACTTTATAAACCAAGTGTCAGAGCTCTTGCTCTTACACAGGGGGATGCTGGCAAGGCGAGGCAGAAACTGAGACTGTCACCCATAACTGGGTCTTGACCTCTCCTCCCCCAGTGTAATTTTAATTTTCTTAAATGTCAAGCATGTTTGTTACTCTTAAAAAATTATACCACAGGTACCAACAGATGCACAATAATCTCATTATTCTTCCATCTAATTCCATGAGAAGGCTGTGTAGCCCTAGGGAAAAAAAAATGAACTTGGACCTGAGTTTGAATTCCTGTTACTTAGTAACTTGTGGCCTTGGGCCAATTAATGACTTCTTGTTTCTTATCTACAAAAGGGTTATGTGGGGAATGCTATGGTTTGGATGTGGTTTGTCTTTCAAAGGTTCGTGGGCTGGAGGCATGGTCCTCAGTGTGATGATGTTGAGGGGCGCCTAGTGCAAGTTCATTAGATCCCTGGAGGTGCTGTCCCCAGAAGGAATTAATGCTGGTCTCATGAAGTGAGTTAGTTTCCAGGAGAGTGGGTTGTTATAAAACAAGGCCTCTCTGCATGTGTGACCATTTCTCTGCCATGCTGTGACCCAGCCAAGAAGGCTCTCACCAGGGCCAAGCAGATGCGGCCATTTAATCTTACACTTTCAGCCTCCAAAACTGTGACTTAAATAAATGCCTTTTCTCTATAAAGTATCCAGCCTCAGGTGTTCTATTTTAGAAGCATAAAATGGACTAAAAATGGACTAATATAAGGAATAAATATAATGAAGTATGTAACATATCTAGTAAACATCATAGACACTAGACATATTCTTTTTTTTTGTGGGTACTGGGGATTGAACTCAGGGGTCTTCGACCTCTGAGCCACATCCCCAGCCATATTTTGTGTTTTATATAGAGACAGGGTCTCACTGAGTTGCTTAGTGAGGCTGGCTTTGAACTTGGGATTCTCATGTCTCAGCATCCCAAAGTGCTGGGATTACAGGCCTGTGCTCCGTGCCCGGTTGACACTGGATACATTCTAGATCCTCTTCTGTCTTTCCCACACCCCGTCAGATAGCAAGATGATAACTTTATAAAACCAAATCATTTGAATGGGGATATAGCTTAGTTGGTAGAGTGCCTGCCTAGTATGTATGAATAAGGTTCTGGGTTCAATGCCTAGGACCACCACCACCAAAAAAAAAAAGCTAGACTTCATTCTTCTTTTGGTACAGGAGATTGAACTCAGGGGCACTCGACCACTGAGCCACATCCTCAGCCCTATTTTGTGTTTTATGTAGAGACAGGGTCTCACTGAGTTGCTTATCGCCTTGCTATTGTTGAGGCTGGCTTTGAACTCGCAATTCTCCTGTCTCAGCCTCCCAAAGTGCTGGGATTACAGGCGTGTGCTACTGCACCTGGCTCTTTTTTTTTTTTAAACAGAGAAAAGAACACATAAAATTGATTTCAGGCCTAAGGCATGGGAATAGTAGACTCCAAGACCTCATTCTTAAATCAAAGAAATTTGAATTAAAGACAACATGGTTTATCAAATTTTCAAAAATTGTTCAATGCTAGTGCAGAGGATTGAGATTGTAATAGGAGCTACCATTGAGTACTTACTTCTAGTTAGGCACTAAACTAAGCCTGGAGCTTAAGACACTTGTTAAGTGGTGGATATGAAGCCAAATCTGACTCTCTTTGTTTCTGAATTCCAGACCCTGAATCATCTATTGGTTGGTTCAGAGAATATGAACACTGAGGCTCTGGAAAATATTGTCACATTGCTTCCCAGAGGTTTACATCAACAGAACCTGCTCTCTGGGCATTTCTATCTCAACTAGGAAAAATATCAGAATGTGAACAAATATAAATATAAAAGTGTTCAAAATTGAAATGTGCAAATTTGAGAAACAGTGGAATAAAAAATGTTACATCCTATATTACTGATCTAAAACTATTTTGAAGAATTTTCAGTGACCTAGCAAAATGCTCATGATCTAATATTTTAAGCCAATAAGGTACTCCAGCCAGAAAACCACCTGGTGAAGTCCACAACTGACAACTTCAACCTCTAGCACACAGCTCCCAGGCAAAGTTCGTATTTTTTTAATTAAGAAAAAAAATTCCACTCCTACATATATATAAAACTAAAAAAAGACACAAATTTTATTACTAATATTATTACGATCCATGAAATGAGAATAAAATACTGCTAAATAGAAAAAGAGAATTGAGAGAACAAAACAGAATTTCTGAAAATTAAAATGATATGGCATGATAAATTAAAAAGAAAGCAAAAAATTAAGAGGATAAAATTGAAGAATTCCCTTAGAAGAGAGAATAAAAAGATGAAGAGGGGTGGGGGGCATAGCTCAGCGGTAAAGTGCTTAACTAATAATGTGCAGGACCCTGGGTTTGATCCCTAGCCCTGCAAAAAAGAGAAAAAGGGAGGGAGAGAGGGAGAGACAGAGATAAAAAGACAGAGACAGACAGATAAAATGTGAAAAACAAATTAGAGAATCTATGCAAGAAGTTCAACATTCAAATAAAAATGTATTCCAAAATGGGAGGAGGATCAGGAGGATCAGGGGAACAAGAAGAAATCATTAGAAACAATTTAAGAAAATTTCCCAGATATGAAAGAAAAGTTTTCAGATTGAAAAAGGCCTCAAAATGTCCAGCACAATGAATGAAACTGACCCACACCAACCACTTCATCAAACACTACTAATAATGAGAAACAAATCCATGCCGAAAAAAAGTAGATTTTACAAAAATGTTCAAGTCTAAGAAGGCAGCCAACTGTTCTTCTAGGCAGTCCTAGAAGGTAGCAGATAACGATAAACGTCTTTAAAATCTGCAGGAATATAGTTTCTACACTAGAATTCTGTACTATCAATTGTGTCTGAGGGGAAACTAAAGACATTTTCAGATATGTGGTGGAACCACTTTGCCTCCTATTCACCGTGTGTCAAGCAGCTACTGAAGGATGTGCTTCAAAAAGGAGGAGTAAACCCAAAGAAAGGAAAGCAAGGAGTCAGTAGTGAGATAGATTTAGATTGGGGTTAAAGAAAGCCAAATTTATATTTGTCATTGTGGCAAGTCCATAGAGTGAAACCCTCCCCCAACCCTCAAAAATCAGTAAGTATTAATATAATTCGGCTATTTACATACTGAAAACAAACATCTAAAAGAGTGAGAAACAGTTGCCTCTGGGAAATGGGAAATAGGAGGGGGAGATCCCTGTTTTTTATTACAGGTCTTGCAGAACTATTCAACTCTATACCATGTGCAATCTATAAATTTGATAAAAATGGAAAATAAATTTATAAGTTCATTTAAATGATGTCATCATTCAATGAAAGTTTGTTTTTGTTTTTTTTTTTTTAATAATGGAGCAATACTAATGTGATCCAGTGTATTGGTGGCTGATGGTGTAATTCATAAGAAAGAGCACTCAGAGAATCTAGGAATAATTGATGTCTATCCTAGATATGACAGTATCAGGTATCCCAGGGCTTGGACAAGTGCTGGGTTACCATCAGTGTATCCCTGAAACCCTGTCAAGTGCCCGAAGTGCAGACACTGTGTTGTTGATAGGAGGGCTTCCCATGAGCTTTAGAAACCAGGTACTTAAGGCAAAATTGCCTTCATTTCACGCCATACAAAAGCCTGTCCTCTTGCAGACTGTGGGTCAAGTAGGTGGATGCCGAAGGGATACCTGCACTTTTTGTTTTTGAGCATTTTTAGAGCTATCTAGAATTCCAGAATCTCATAGCAATAACACAGAAGAGATCATCTTTGCCTGAAGCAGTCTGACCTGAAGAGTGTGTTCCAGTAGAGCTCTCAGTATGTTAGTCTCAAAGGCATTCCCGAGTGGTTGAATATCACCCAGTTGAACAGTTATTTTATGTCTACTTAATTGATAAAGTCCAATTGAATACAAAACTCTTGTCAATGTTTGACGCTTCTTACTCTTTTAAGTCAATAGGATGAGCTGCTCCTGAAATCAGCACTCAGATAAGAGAGACTACAGATGAACAGCCAAAAGGCGGTGCTGATTCTGTTCATAGCTAACTGCCATTTAATTTAACCATAAACTAAAATAAGGAGGAGCATACAACAGTCTTTTATATTCTCTAGTACTGCAAGTTCTTTCCCCTGATTTAAGCAGTAATATTATACCACAAATTTTGAAAAAGGGTGACTAATAGCCTGAGGTTTAGAGACAATTTAGATGCTATTTATAGAATAAAGAGCTGAAAGTCTTAGGTTGTAAAGATATATTATCCTCAACTGCTCGCAGTGATGTAAAACAGAATGTGAGCCAGAGTAGACCCATTGCTTTTGATAGCTGCTTAACACTCACATAGATTTTAGGTCAAGTCAAAAAAATTTGTTGAGTAAAGAACTCAAGATATTTGTCAGAAATAGTATAGTTAGTTTCATCTTTCAAAGATGGGTTAGATAAGACCTTAAATCCATCTAATGCATATATGTTCATATATTATCTTTTGTAGGAAATTCACCAATTAATTTTTGGTCTACATACGAAGTGGGCAAAGATGGGAACTGTAAGTATAAAAGAGAAGCACACATGAATAAACTATTCTATTTATTAAACAGAAGTGTGCTCAGTAAAACAGCAGGTAAACTGAGCAAGGGGCACTCACCTATAACCCCAGAGACCCAGGAGGCTGAAGCAGGAGGACTGCAAGTTCAAATTCAGAGCCAGCCTCAGCCACTTAGTGAGACCCTAAGCAACTTAGCAAGACCCTGTCTCAGAATAATAAATAAAAAGGGCGGGGATGTGACTCAGTGGAAAGAAGGCCATGGGTTCAATTCCCAGTACAAAACAAATGAACAAAAACAAACAAACAAAAAAGCTAAACTCAAATCTCAAAATCTAGATTCTAGCCTCTGCTATTGTGTTTTATAATCTTGAGTAAATCACTTATTTTCCTTCTTTTTAGAATGGGATATAGGGAGGGTAAAATGAGATTGTGCTCCATAAAACCAACTTACAAAGTATAAAGTACCATGTAAATATTTACAAATGAATAAATTAAAATGTCAGAAACTGGAAAAAGGAACTTGCAGGGGGCCAGCCTTAGAGGTTCTGGTTTGTATAAATACTATGGGGAAAGCCAGGTGCTATGGCAAATGCCTATAATCAATCCCAGCAGCTCAGGAGGCTGAGACAGGAAGGCCACCAGTTCAAAGCCAGCCTCAGCAAAACTGAGGGGCTAAACAACCTGGTGAGACCCTGTCTCTAAATAATATACAAAACAGGGCTGGGGATAAGGCTTAGTGGTCGAGTGCCTGTGAGTTTAATCCCTGGTACCCCTCCCACCCCAATTTTCTTTTAAATAAATAAATAAATACTATGCGAAGGACTGGAATTAAGCAAGGATTTCCAAACATTTTGGCCTTATGCCACCTTCTTGTTGTTTCTTTTCAATCTTCACACATATTCTGTACTTTAAAAAGATTGTGTATATGTTTGCAGTACACCAAGTTTTACACCAATTGGTATAAATCACAATGCATGATAGAGGAAACTCTGGGTTTACTGAAGCAGAGTCTGGAGACTCTAATTCTGAACATCAAATGATCCAGGCCAGGGCTGGGGATATAGCTCAGTTGGCAGAGTGCTTGAGTGTTTGCCTCACATGCACAAGGCCCTGAGTTCAATCCCCAGCACCACCAAAAAGAAGATCCAGGCCATTTAAGCACTCACTGTACGTGTTGGAGGAATGCTGGTCCTTATGACTTCTACTTGAAAGAGGATGACAGGGCCGCTTAGCACCTTAACCTGATGTCTCAATCATGCCAAAGTGTCTCATGAGTTATAATGGACTATGGTAGAAGAATAAAGTTCCACATGCCAGGACTTTTCTTTTTCTTCTTTTAAATTTTTCAGCAGACTATGTCAATTGCCAAATAAATTTGTTTGCCTAGAACAATTTATTCAAATTCCATAGTAGACTCCACCTACTGTGGCCTCTTTTTGGTTTGTATAAACAATCTGTCTTCTCCACGTTTGTCACCAGATGACAAATTAGCATAATATACCTATTTCCCCTAGGTTGTCTACTCTATGCAATTATCTGCTAGATAAAATAGGAAGTGTAGAAGTTTTTAGTTCTGATTTTCTGGAAAGTTCTTGGAAACACAACAAGTTGTGAGCCTCTGCTAAAAAAGATATTTTTTGAAAACTCTTGAAAATGGCTGGGCGCGGTGGCGCATGCCTGTAATCCCAGAGCTTTGGGAGGCTAAGACAGGAGAATCGCAGGTTCAAAGCCAGCCTCAGCAAAGGTGAGGTGGTAAGCAACTCAGTGAAACTCTGTCTCTGAATAAAACACAAAATAGGGCTGGGGATGTGGCTCAGTGGTCGATTACCACTGAGTTCAATAGTTCAATCCCAAGTACCAAAAACAAAACTCTTGAAAATGTGTAATGACATCTTTATAAATGAAAATGGAGGGCTGAGGTTATGGCGCAGTGGTAGTGTGCTTGCCTAGCACGCATGAGGCACTGGGTTCGATCCTCAGCACCACATAAAAATAAAATAAAGATATTCTGTCCACCTACAACTAAAAAATACATATTTTTTAAAAAAAGAAAATGGAAGTAATAGTTCATCAATAATTAGCAGAGCAGCTATGCTGGATATTTCAGATTTATTAGGTTCTTATGTTTACAGAGCCCTTTGCTCATGCCTGTAATCCCAATAGCCCGGGAGGCTGAGATAAGGGGATCCTGAGTTCAAAACCAGCCTCAGCAACAGTGAGGCGCTAAGCAACTCAATGAGACCCTGTTTCCAAATGAAATACAAAAAAGGGCCAGGGATGTGACTCAGTGGTTAAATGCCCCGAGTTCAATCACCAGTATCAAAAAAAAAAAAAAAACAAAAAAAACCCCCACAAAGTTCTGGTTATAAAGGAAAAATCAAAAATCACAAAATTACTGGAAAAATTTAAAAAAAGGGAATAAAAATACAGGCAAATGATGCTACCTTAAATTTTATCATGTAGTAGCAACATTTAGGCATATTTTTGTCCAGTGTTTCTATGATTATTTTTATTCAGTGTGATAACTGTGTATGAGATATCTTGTCACTTAATAGCTTAGAATATTTATTGTCCACATTATTAAAAATCTTTCAAAAACTTATTTTTATACAATATTTTTCTAATAAGAAAAATAGAAACTTTGAAAAATAATGTATAAGAAAAGTTAAAATGATCCATAATTCCATATCTCAAAGGTAATCATCATTAATACTTTGGCGTATAGCCTTCCATTTTCTTTCAATGCATTTTCTGTTACCTAGCTGAGAAAACATGTATCTGTATCCTGTTTTCTTCATTCATGTATATAATACTTTATTCATTAGGTAGTCCCATACACAATTAAAAGTTTTCATAAAAATTATTTTTAATGTCTGCATAATATATCACATCGATATATTCTAATTTGCTTGACTTTCCTCTACTCAGGGCTTTTCTAGCAGTTTAATTCTTTTCATGGATAATCCAGGAGCTTTGACTTTTATGTTAATTTTCAATACATAATAAAATAGCTTGAGCAATTCACATCAATAAACTATCACAGAAAAGTGGGTCATTGCAAATATGCATCAAGACAGTCACTTGTGAGCACAGGTACTATACCCGGCTGCAAATGTTGTATTCCACATGTTATTTCTCACCTTTTCCAAAAAGGACTTGAGATACTTTAGAGAAATACTCAGAAATCAGGTCAAGATAACAAGGTGTTAATGGAAGGCCACAAATTTGATTCTGAGCCTTCAGTAGCTAAAGCTAATTAATTGTGAGAGTCACAGTTTCTTTAAGATGAAAATCAAACTCCCCAGAGAGGGGAAGTTTCATGCAGAATTGAGATCTGAGTGGAATCCTTATAAAAGGGTGCAAGATGGGGGCACGATGTGCTTTGTGCATGAGCCTAGATGGCAAGAGGTCAGGATTTGAGGTTAGACTTTGCTTCTAACTAGCAGCGCAAACGGAGTGAATCACCTAAACACTCTTACTGCCTTTATTTCTGTCACTTAATGGTCATTTTAAAGTACCCACTATGTTCAAAGCACAAGAAAAGAAGAAAAGAAGTTTGTGTCCTCAAGGTACACAAGTCTTGGTGGGAAAAACAAGCATGAAGGCTGCTTGTTGAATGTGTGGCTGAATGGTGACAGAGGTATGAAGAGGGACAGGAAGGAGGTGGTTTTATTGCACACCCTGTGCCTTTCAGGTTAATGCAGATGTCAAATATCACTCTCTGTAAATTTTAATTATGTTTGTCAAAAGCAATATTCTGAATTCAATATTAAAAAGTTAATAGGATTGAATTCACCTGTTTGGAGACTTCCTGGCCTCCACTCTGTTGACTCTCATTTGGGATCCTCCAATATCTTCTTCATGTGATTTCTGCTTTTCTTTCCTATGCCCCTCCTAATTATTCTTGTGCATCTTTTTATTGTTAGCTCCTTAAAGTTATTTAATCCTGGGGGCTGGGGTTATGGCGCAGTGGTAGCGTGCTCGCCTAGCACGTGTGAGGCACTGTGTGAGGCACTGGGTTCGATCCTCAGCACCACATAAAAAATAAAATAAAATAAAGATATTCTGTCCACCTACAACTAAAAAATAAATATTAAAAAAAAGTTATTTAAACCTTAGAATTCCTTTATTAGCCTTGTTTTTTCCAGAGTAAAAGACTAATTTGGACTTAATGGAAAACTACAAAGACCCTAATCAGGACTTTGCATCAAAACAGGTTTTATTTCACACACTCTCTTTGTTCATGTTATTATTGATTCTCAGGCATGAGAGCTTCTCTCATTGCTCACAATGATTTTTCTCTTCTACTCTGTCTCAAAATTGTAGTTCTCAGCTGGGCGCCATGGTGCAAGCCTGTAATCCCAGCACTTAGGGAAGCTGAGACAGGAGGATTGCAAGTTCAAAGCCAGCTTCAGCAATTTAGCAAGGTGCTAAGCAACTCAGTGAGACCCTGTCTCTACATAAAACACAAAATAGGGATGAGGATGTGGCTCAGTGATAGAGTACCACTGAGTTCAATCCTCGGTGGGGGGTGGGAGGGAGAGGGAAAAAAAACTAGTTCTCTGGGGAAATCTTCTAATATTCAATTTCCTATTTTCTTAACAACATGGCCCACTTTAGTATGCCTTCCTTCATTTCTTACACTCAAGTTACTTGTTCTGCTCTCCCACGGAGTTTTAAATCCTGAAGATATGGACTTAAAACTGTAGTGAACACTGACCCGGGTCCCAGGCTGATGATCCCTCAGGTGCCTATTTCCATCCTCCTCTACTTCACAGTCTGAATGGACCGGGCCACATAACTTTCTTTTCTCACCACAGAATCAGCTGATGGATGCACCTGCAAATCAGTCTGAGCCAATCACAATCGCCACTCCCTAGACAATAGTGACTGGGCCACTGATGGTCATGTGACCAGAATCCCGCCAAACTCTCGCTCAGGAGTTGAATGAGAGAAGCTATTTCTGCTCCTGTGTCGGAGTTGGAAGACTGAGAACCTGGGACTCTTGGGCATCGCATCTTCCACCAGAGAAAGGTGATCTGAGAGAATGCAAAGAAGCAAACAGAGAACCTTTGTTCCTTTATCTTCTTGCAATTCTGAGAATTAATTGTGCAGTTATTTATTCAATTCCGATAGCTACCCCAGTATAGTTGCAATAAATCTCCTCTCCTCTATTTGTTTCATCTGGTTTGAGGGGGTTTCTGTCATTCACAAATGAGAGGGTTCTAATTCATGTAATATTTAAACTATATTTTGAAATCTTTGTAGCATAGACCTGAAAATTGAAAACTGTCTATACCTGGTATGCCCTGTATCATATCTAACCTAACCCCTGACCTTTATTTTTCTTTCCAAAACTCTTTAAATTCTGTTCTGGATGGTTTTTCTAATTTATTTGGGTACAACTCCTGAAAACTGATTTAGTATATAATTTATTTCATCTTCAAGAAAAGACAGATTCTTGAAGGGGACACAAGCCAATAATCCCAGTAGCTGGGGAGGCTGAGGCAGAAGGATCGCGGGTTCAAAGCCAGACTCAGCAACTTAGCGAGGCCCTAAGCAACTCAGTGAGACCTTGTCTCTAAATTATACATAATTACATATATATATGGGCTGGAGATGTGGGTCGGTGGTTAAGCACCTTTGGGTTCAATGCCTGGTCCCCCAAAAAAAAAAACAAGAAAGAAAAGGCAGACTCCATCTTCCCTAAAGTTATAGGTGCTTTTATGTGTTGACTTTCCCTGACAGCAGGGGATTTATGTATTTTACATAACAAATAGCTCCAAAATATTTTTGGGGGAGGAGGTCAGGAACTGTGCTAAGCATTTTACTAGATTTTGTTCATACTAACAAATCTCTGAGGAAGGTAGTATTATTACCTCCATTTACAATGAAGAAATTGAAGCATAGAGAAATTGTGAAATTTGTCCAAGGTCACAAAGTTAATGCATAGTGGAGCTGGAATTAATTCTTAAACTTTAATATGCATCAAAACAATTGGAGTGTTTTTTTGTTTTTGTTTTTTTAATGCAGATTCCTGGGGCCTATTAATTCAGAACCAGCCCAAGAAAAGGATAAAAGTATTCTTTAGATTTTTTTTGTCCCCATTTCCCTAACATTCTGATCTCTCACCTGCAGGATTTAAATTTGGTATAGAAAACGATTCATTCTCTTCAATTTTTGTAATAGAAGGAGAATCTGCCACATGTGCTTCTGATATTTAATTTATATTTACCTTACTTCAGTAACTAATACTAAATATGCACCCTTCATGCACTTACTAGATAGAGACCTTAATCTTGAACTAACTGCTCTCCAGTTTACTGCAAAGGAATAGTGGAAACATCCAAGGAAGACTTAACCAAAGAACACAATTACCATTTATTCTTTAATGTCTCTTACTCTATCATTTAAATGAACTAAGGTCACCACGGATCCGTATGCTTGAACTTTGTTAGTCAGCTTCTCTGGGGAAATGCTTTGTCTCTACCTTGACTAAGCATCTCCCATTCATTGCTCAGTTTACTGCAGTCTGAGTACTGCCCCACGTGATTCTTTTTTTTTTTTTTTAATATTTTGTTTTTTAGTTGTAGATGGACACAATGTCTTTATTTTATTGCTTTGTATGTGGTGCTGAGGATCGAACCCAGGGCCTCACGCATGCAAGGCAAGCGCTCTACCGCTGAGCTACAATCCCAGCCCCCCCACGTGATTCTAAAACCAGGGTTCCCAAGGTCACCAGGAGCCACCTGGGAAAATGCTGTGGTTTAGAGGTTACGGGAGTGTTCTCTGGAACCTGCCCAGCTCAAAATCCCGTGTCTGTCACCTCCTGGTTTGGGGACTTTGCTTAAACTTTCTGTGCTACTCATTGTTTTTATCTGTAAAATGGGGATAGTGATGGCAGCTACACAGGAGGCGTGAGTGAGGTAGTAGCTGTCAGGCGATTAGAAAAGTACACATAGTATACATTCAGTAAACGCTGTCCACCAGAATGTACGTTCCATCAAGGCCAAGGGCAATGTATTGTTCACAAGAGTATCTTCAGTGCCTGACATATAATGAGCATTCAAATGTAAATTGAATATATTACAAACTCCATAATCCAGGGGCATTTTCAGGTCTTTTCTTACTGTGAAAATTGATGAAACACCTGACATAGCAATTACCTTGTATCAGGTGCTAAAAAAAAATTCTAAGCCCTTTACACATATTAACTTATTTAATTCCCATAACAATCTTATAAGACAGGTACAATTATTGTGTACATTTTTTTTTTTGGGTACTGGAGATTGAACTCAGGGGTACTCGACCACTGAGCCACATCCCCAGCCCTATTTTGTGTTTTATGTAGAGACAGGGTCTCACTGAGTTGCTTAGCGCCTTGCCGTTGCTGAGGCTGGCTTTGAACTTGCGATTCTCCTGTCTCAGCCTCCCTAAGTGCTGGGATTACAGGTGTGCGCCACCGCACCTGGCTTATTGTGTACATTTTATAGATGATGACACTGAGGAACAGAGAAGTTTAGCAGTTTTCCCACACTCAGTGAGTGAGTGGTAGAGCTAGGACTGGACCTTAGGCGGTCTGGTTTCAGAGTCTGCCTTTAACCTATCTCTGCTGTTATTTCTTTATTTCTCCCTCATGAAACTGTTTTCCAGTGGCTTCCCTGAAAATACCCTCTCTTTATTTCTCTGACTTCCCTGGTTCCTTCTGCTCATCTCTAAAATGTTCACATTTTGCAGAACTCTGTCCAAAATTATTGTCTTTATTTACTTTTCACACTACCTGTACTCTGATGATTCCCAAATTCATATCTCTGTCCCAGATATTCTCTGGAAGGCTCAGACTTTCATGTCAAATTGCCCACTGGATCACAGTCACACTAAACATCTATCAAATACATTTCTTACTTTCCCCAACAAACATGCATGTGTTTATATGTAATCCTCTACCTTAGGAAATGGTACCACCATCCACCCCATCATGGAAACCAGAGGTCTGTTTCTCAGTTCTTTCCTTTTCTCTCCATGTCTAGTCAGTATCCATATCCAATGAATTGCATCTTCTAAATGCCTCTGAATTTTCACAACCATTTCTTTAGTTCTGGTTCTCTTACTGGACTATAGGGACCTAACTGGTTGTCCTGCCCTCTAATCTGTGCCATGTTCAACAGTCTCCCTCATTACTACCAGCTTTTCATTGTAGTTGGCGTTTTTTGCAGTGCTGGGGATCAAATCCAGGGCTTCCTACGTGCCAGACGAGGGTTCTACCACTGAGCAACACTCTCAAGCCCAGTTTTGAAGGTTTTTAAAAATTCTCATTACATCACTTTCTCCATGAAATTCTTTAGTGATCCCCTTTACACAGAGAAGATGAACTGAAACCCCTGCATGATAAGCAAGACCTTCATGATTGAGTCCTTTCCCTCCTTTTCCAATTTTATCTCCTTTCCTTTTCTCACTTGAAAACTATTTGCTCTGGCAATTCTGAGCTCCTTGCAGGTAAGTGGTGTGCTTGGTGCTCTCCCAACACTATGTTTTGCAGATTATTTCTGTGAAATGCTCTTTCCCAGCTGTCTCCTTGATCATTCCTCCTACTCCTTCAACAGTCAGATCTTCTGAAAAAGTATCGAATCAAATGCTTAACACAAAAGAAGCAACTACTTAACAGATTTTAGTTCCCTTTCTACAACCTATCCTCTCCTCCTGGCAAAACTGATTATTTGTTCCACTGTATGACCTACTCACTGTATAAGATTCTTTCAGTCTTCTACTCACAATGAATATACACTCATTTTAAAAATATAACTCCTTTACAAGCCTTCCTGACAGCAAGACCAGGTCCTAACACTGTGTATCACATGGTGACTGATACCAGATGAATATGCAGTAAATGATTATGAATTAATAAATGATTATGAATTAATCTTGTGTGTTTAGTTTTTATTGGGAGTAGATAGAGGACTTTTTTGGAGAACTTAAAAGGATTAAGTGGTGCTTATTGAATTTTCATTATGTGCTGATCATGAGGCTATGTAGCCAGGTTCACTGCAACAATGTACAATCACTCTTATTGCAGGATGGGGGAAGGAGGACTCAGAGAGGTTAAGAAAACTGTCCAAAGTTACAGGCCTGGAATGTGTGAGAGCTGGGAGCATATCCAAGTTTGTTAGACTCCAGATCTTCAGTTTTTAACCTGAAAAAACTGAAGATTGCCTCTTCAGTTTGAAGAAACTGAAAAAACTTGATTGCCTCTTTGGATCCTCTTTGTTTCTTCTGCAAAATTTCCACTTAAGATAGTCTCCTTTGTGCACACGCCTGTAATCTCAGCTACTTGGGAGGCTGAGACAGGAGGCATTGCAAGTTCAAGGCCAGCCTGGGCAACTTAGGGAGCCCTGTCAAAATAAAAGTAAAAGGGCTGGGGATATACCTCAGGGAAAATGTGCCCTTGAGTTCAATCCCCAGTACTGGAAAAAAAAAAAAATCGAAACCATAGATGGGAGGTGCTCCTATATGAGTTACGTATGTATGTATATGTGTGTGTATGTCTATATTTAAAATAAAGAAATCAGAAGCCCAGAAAAAAAGATAAAATAATTAAATAAGTCAATGAGGAATTTCATCATTATTATCTATATTTCTCTATAAAGAAGTTATACTAACAACAAACAGTATACTAACATCTGTAAATACTAATAATATAATTGGAATTATGAATGCTAGTGAGAGGTATACTGTGCTGTAAAAAATTAAGGAATGAGTGAATGAATACATAAATAAAATTTAAAAATAAAAAATAAACCCATTAACCAGGTGTGGTAATGTAATCCCAGTGGCTTGGGAGACTCAGGCAGGAGGATGGCTGTTTCAAAGCCAGTTTGGGTAACTTAGTGAAATTCTTGGCAACTTAGCAACACCATCTCAAAAAAAAAAAAAAAAAAAAAATCAAAAGGCTGGGGATGTAGCTCAGTGGTAAAGCACCCCTAGATTCAATCCTTAGTACTAAAAGTAATGATGATGATGATGATGATGATGATGATGATGATGATAATAATAATAATAAAATTAACCAACTTCTATGGCTGGGGACATAGCTCAGTGTTAGAGTGATTGCCTAGCATGTGTGAAGCTCTGGGTTCAATCCCAAGCACTCCAATAAGTCAATAAATATAAACCTACTTTAAATAAACCCACTCTTTTATTTAAAATTATTTTAGGCTTTTTATTAAAATACTAGGAATCAAGAAAAAAATCTATAATCTTATCCCAAAATCAAATCAGTATTTTATTTATGTATCTTACACAGTTGGCTTTCCATGTCTGTGGGTTCTGTATCCATGGGTTCTGCATCTGCAGAATCAAACAACTTTAGGTCAAAAATATTTTTTAAAACATTCTATCTGTGCTGAACATATACAGACTTTATTTTTCTCATTATTCCCTTTGTTGCTGTCATTATTCCATATATGTATACATATATATATGTATATGAAAATACTATATATTCCCTAAACAACTGTTTGCATGCATTTATGTTTTGTTAGGTATTATAAGTAATCTAGAGATGATTTAAAGTATATAGGAGGATGCACATAGATTAAATGCAAATACTATGCCATTTCATAGAAGAGACTTGAGCATCCTTGGATTTCAGTAGCCACAGGGGATGGGGGTCCTAGAAACAATCTCCCATGGATATTGAGTGTGTTTAGATCCTTACCCAAATACAGATTCTGTTTTCTGCATTTATAGTAATACAATACACGGAATGGAATGCCATATTCTACCTCTTCTGTTGACAGCATCACATTTTTCTAGTTTGCCTCTTTCTTGCTTGATTCTAGACTTGTCTCCTCTCCTTCTCATCCTTCTTTTTAGGAAACAGTGACAGTTCGATGTGCATCCTTGGACATCTTTCTCTTGTTTAATCAGCTACTCTTGGAGTAGGGAAAGGGAGGCATTTGTTTTTGTTTTACAAAACTGAGAATGTGTAATATACATGTTTTTTTTCCCTCCTGCTTTTTTCATTTAATGCATGGATATATCTCCAGACTAATAAATACAGTTCTAACTCATTCTTTTAGCTGCCTAATTTTCTGAAGGATGAAGGTGCTACAATCTATTCAGCCATTCGTATGTAGAAAGATATCCAGGCTGTTTTAGTTCTTTGTCTCTATACACAGTGCTGCAAAAAGCAACCTCAAATATACATATCCTTGTACACTATTGTCTCTAGGGGATATGGTCCCCGAAATAGGAATTTTTTATAAAAAGTAGGCTGGAGCATGATTTATAAATGAAGTGCACAGCATAATGCCACATATTCAGAGAAATTCAGTAAATCGTGATAATGATGAAAATATTTGACAATGTGGTTACCTAGCAGCCTTTTGATGAGAAAAGATATGTTTCCAAGCAACTGGAAAGTGTATATCATTGAATAAGAAATTGTAAGCAGAGAACAAAAGACAGAACCTGAGCCAAAGCTACCGAGAATCAATGTTACAAAGCATATTTCCTGTTGTGTATGCTAGGCCATCTTAGACTGGTAGAGGAGCAGGGTAGTTTGAAGTCTGATTACTGGACACTGAGTCTCTAACACTATGAGTTAATCAACCTGCTATATTTTTAACAAACCTGAGTTTTAAAGGGTCTCACCAACTGCATTATCTTATGGCTGGCGATTTAAAGAGTTCTGAGGTGTCTGGGTTAGGCGGTGTGTGAAAGAGCATTGCATTAGGACTTCAACACTAATCTTTGGCTTTGCCAACCTGTCAGCATGTGGCATTTCAACCAAGCCTCAAAATCTCCTTATATACAATAAAACTAATAATACTATGCTGCCTACTTTGCAGTATTGTAGTGGGGAACAAATGGAATTATGTAAATGAAAGAGCTTTGAGAAAGCTATACATATATTAGCATTGTTAATATTATTCTGATTCTTGAATAGGCAATGTCCTGTGTACCTAGCACCTTTCCTGTTCTTTGTATCACTAAGAAAGAACATATTACCACTTAAAAGAAGATTGATTTTGTAACAATCATGAAATACACCATAAAAGTAGGGAACAATCAATAAAAAAAATAGCAGACTAGATGTCAGCCATTGAGCTCTTGTGCTATTGTTCAATGGACTTCCATAACAGTGAAAATATTTATAAAGCTGCCTCAGCTTTTAATGTTTCATAGATAAATGAAGATGAAATAATGGAGTATTTTTTCCCCTCTTTCCATTAAGTTTCTATTTTTAACTCCTGTATGGTATCAGATGCAATATCCTGATGTTCTTTTGCTAGTCCTGGCCCCTGCCCATAAACTACACACATGCTTACAGGAATCCAGCTACGCTTTGGATGCTTCCTGCCCAATTACTGTTATTTTCTGTGACTAAAACATTGAAGAAATTGGTACCTCTATAAATAAATACTCCAGATATATTACAGATGGACATATCAGTGGATGGAATAGAAGAAACTACCCATCAGACATGGAGCCACCTTCATTTAAAAAAAAAAAATGTGGTATGCTTCTGGTATTCACTCTTTAGTAGGACAGAGCGTTGGTATAAGGAGTTCCAGAAATCTCAGTGCCAGTTGAAGATTGGCAGTTGGTTCCTTCCAGCTGTTCTTAAAGGTATTCTCTCTGTAGAGATTTAAAAGTGGCTCATCGTTATGGCTTAAGATATTGATGTGTAGCTGTTTCTATTTTTGATTCTTCCCTTAGAAAAAATAGGATGTTTTTCTAGTACTGAAGGGTTTATGAAGTTCTGCAGAGTTAGATCTAAATAAATTATCATAACTGTCAATAGCTAGTAACAATGGTGGGGGAAACATCACCATGTGTGGGGTGTACAATTAAGTTAATTAATAGGTGTTTTATTGTTTTACCTTTTGGCTAGTTGTGGCAGCATCAAGCATCTCTTCAAGAGAGAGGTGCAGAATCCTTGGAGTGATTTCCAGTTGCAAACTTTTGCATGATCTTTCAAAGCCTTTCTTTTAGGACTTGCTTATCATGCTACCTAGTGCATATATGTTGAGTAAAAACAGAAAGAGAAAAAACTTTCAAGATTGAAACTGCCTGTATCTAAAATCCTTTTTCAGTTTAAATCCTTTTTTCAAAAAGAGAGATTTTCATTGTTGACCATTTTGGGTTAGAGAGTTAAGAGCTTTACAATGTAAGACATATAGGTGACATGGAAGTGCAGTAAATAAAAATACTGGGACAAACTACATGTTCTCCTCAGTTACTAGGACATGAGGAAAAATGTGATTTTGTTTACTATCCTTTATTTTAGAGATAACTGATCTTAACAAAAATACATAAATTATAAAAGTGATTACATCCATTATAAAAGGGCCCTTTCAATTTCAAGGCATAGGATGTAAACAGCTGGGCTTTTTACATGAAAGTCATAGTACATGTTGTTCAGTGTTCAGGAAATTTTATTTACTTAGAAAGTCATCTATGGCACAAAGCAAGACATTTCTATCTCATAAATAGAATTAAAATTTGAGTGACCTTTAAATTCTTTATCTATAAAGCAAAATATGAAATAAAGAATTAAAAATTTTTGAGGAAAGAAGGACTGTTAATTATATTATGGTTTTCACCTAAATTGGAGAAAAAATATTTTCCTTGAACTCTCTGGAATTATCTAGAATGGAACAAACAAGTAGCTTGTAAAACAGGTGCCATCTAAGCAGCTTGAATTCAGTCTGCAAATCTAGAGCTCTTGAAAAAATCTACTAGAAAGATGGAATTGATGGAAGTGAGTGTTAGTATTAAACTTTGGGACAATATATATATATATATATACAGTATATATATTAATTTTAATTTTTTTTAAGTTGATGGCCAAAATGGAATTTTTATGATTATGCAAAACTCTTCATTGATCTTTCTTATTAATAACAAATGCAGGTAATTACAGTCCATAATGTTAGTTTCTGAAATTACATAGATAATAATGAACATTGGCAAATTTCATTGAACTAATACACCATAATTAATGTAAAATGTTAACAATAAAGGAGACTGGGTGGGGTATAATTGAACTCTCACTACTATCTTAATTTTTCTGTAAATCTAAACTTGTTCAAAAAATGAGTATTAAAAAAGAAATAACAAGAACAAAAATGTTTCTAGGGCTGGGGACATAGAACAGTTGGTAGAGTGCCTGCCTCACAAGCACAAGGCCCTGTGTTCAATCCCCAGCACCACAAAAAAAAAAAAAAGTTTCTGTTTTACATAATCATCTTATTCTAGAATTGTTTATCTGTAAAATGTAAGTATTCTGAGGTAAAATAAATACTAAAATATTTGTATAATATTTTCCTTGGGCAAGCCCCTGTTCCTGCTGATGGCCTCTGGGATAGGGGGTCTCTGTGTTTCTCCTTTGCTAGCAAGGCAATAAACCTTCTTTATCCTTTTTCTCAAAAACAAAACAAAACAAAAAAAACACCAAAACTGTTTTCCTTTTGAAAATGTGCATTTTGACTATTAGGACCATTTTCAGATTTAGTCAAGACTCCTATTTAATATTTGGTCTATTAGTACCTAACAAAATAATACAATCTACATTTTCATTTCCTCCCCAGACAAAAACATGGAAAATTTCTTGCTCCATATCATCACTAATAGGTTTAAAGGACATGATTTATTTATAATATCTTTATATAGATATTAATAATTTTAGATTTAAAAGTGAGGATTAATTGTACATGCAATTAATTAAGCATTCTCTAAAGCTGAAGACCAATAAGTAGCAGTTCTTGGGAAACTTTACTACAAATAGGATACAACAAAATGTATATACTTCACAAAAGCTAATAATATGAAATCTTATTTAAATTTCATATCTTAACTCAAACTGGTATTTTAAGTATTATTTTAAAAACTATTCATATGTATTACCTTAAGTTTATCCTGTTAGTGTTTTAGGTTTGGTAGTGGGGGATGTGTGTGTGTGTGTGTGTGTGTGTGTGTGTATGTGTGTGCACACCTGTGCACACGTTTTTGTTTGGGCAGTGCTGGGAATGAAGCCCAGGGCCTGTTACATGACAGGCCAAGTGCTCTACCACTGAGCTGTGCCTTCAGCCCCCTAGTGTATCATACTTACTTTTTGTATTTTTGTCCCACCAAAGATTGTAACAAATATATTGTACTTGCTGCAGTCTAAAACAATGCTTAGTAATATTAATGCTTAGTGCTATTATTATAATTACTTTGATGGCATTTTTTCTGAGTTTAATTTTCTCATCACCCAGCTATCTTTCAGAGCCTGGTATTTTGATTTTCCTAATTATTATTCTATGTACTTGAGATGGCATTTCTATTTCTAAAGAATTGAATAGCACAACCATTGTAAGTGATGTGCTGGTACGTTATCATATAAATGCTCAAGGTACAGCTTCTAATGTTGAAAAATAGGAAAATAAATTGACCTTGATGAAGTGTGTCTTCTTTTGTCTCTTCCCAGGAAAGTTTATTTCAGGTATTTCTACTGCTGAAATGATTAGCGTTAACAGCTTTTCCCCTCCATTTTATTTTACAGGGACTCTTTATCTTCCTGATATATGGGGTGTACAACACAGAGGTAAGTCTGCTTGGAGTATCTCAAGGCTGACAGAGTGAATGAGAGAAATGACAGGTTTCTTATCTTGATAACTAAGGAACAAAGTTGGCTTTTCATATGAGTGTCCTACTGCCCTTCATGCTTGGACTAGCTTATATGCATCCCAGCTTACTATTAAACACTGACACCCTGAATAAAGGGACAGCCTCATTTCTCACAAGCATTGACTAATATTTTACCACTGCCTGAAGTTCTTGAATTTTCAGTCTTTAACACTTAGCTATACTTGACAATATTAAAGTTTCAGTTTAAATGGTGAAATGCTTATGTGTAGTTGCATGGAGTTAGCAAAGTACAATTATTTCTTATCTCAAAATGTTCATCAAATATTGTCTTTTAAGTTTTTCAAGCAGACTCAGAAAGGCCCATAAATATTAGTAAACAATCTTTATGATTTCAATTGTGAAATTTCCCAGAGAAATTATTTATTACTTAATTATGAGAAGTTATTTAGCTAGGGAAATATTACAAGATGGACTTGTAACTTCATCAAAAAAATATAATATGTAAATAAACTATTGTTATAACTCTAGTTCTTTTATTAAAATTTTCTGTGGTTTATAAATACCCTCGGGGAAGTTGCTGGTTTAGATTCCTGCATGCTTATTATGAAAGTGTCTTTTCTACATTCGGGACTGATTATATGCTTATTGTTTGGTTTTGTTGATATAACTTTGATTTCAAGATTTTATTTTATACTTTTCCCTTAACAGAAAAATTTGTGATTTTGCATTAATTTGTAGGCATTCTATATTGAAGAGGAAAGAATGGATCCTAGCAGAGAACTTAGGAGGGCCTGCTGTACAATTTTTCACAAATAATATAAAAGGTCAGACAGCCATACAACGTGGCGAACAGATTCATTAGGCAGAATGAAAAGGTATGTGAACATTTAAATAACATCTGATGCTGATGAAGTATGTGTGTGGGCGTGTTTTACAGGACAGCTGCGCCTGGATTACACGAGATTCCCTTTCCAGTAGCCTTCAGGTAGGTTGGCAGTAAGACAATTTTTTTTTTTTGCAACGGTACCTCTATTGCAGTTTCAAAGTAGATTCCTCCTATAAATGCAAAGGATGCAGATTATTAGTATTTCCAAACTAAAAGGGATAACAGAGATATCTATAATAAATGTTGGACATTTGAAGTTTAATAATTTTAGACAGAATTAAAGGTGCCTTAAGTGATCCACTTTTGGGTTTGTATTTTGATTCAAATACCTGGATTGCAAACCCTAAAGTGAAGATGGACCCAAAGTTCTGTCCTCAGTTTTCCCCACCTCCTCCTCCAACCCCTTTCTCTGCAGCTCCCACGCCACGCTGCAACACGGATGCCCCCTCCCCCGCCCCAACTTCCCGCCCCTTGGGTTCCACCTCCTGAGCGTCTTTCCCCCAGAAGCCCTCAACAACTTTCATCTCCTTCAGTGTAGTCTACCAATCACGTCTATTCTCCTCGGAAGCCCCCTTTCAGTAGGGTTCCAAATCCCCGCCCCTCCTACTCTGGCCCCCCCCAACTCCGCCCAACCGCCCCAGTGATTGACAGGCAGACCGGGCGGAAACTGCGGCGCAGGCGCCGTGAGTCCGTAGAGCTCCCCTCTGGTCGGGTCGAGGAGTTCCCAGCAGACACCGCGCCGCGGCTGCGCAGTACAGGGGAGGCTTTTAATTCCATTGTGGAGAGGACGGCGTTATTTTTATTAACTGGAGGCGACGGCGGCTGCGGCGGCGGCGGGACCCGTAAGTGTTGCCGGTGGGTCCGGGAGGAAGTGAGTGAGGTCCGGGGAAGAGTCGCAGGGCCATGCGTGCCGGTGCCGGAGGCGACGGGGCTGGGAATTAGTGCTGGGCGCGTTGCGGTCTGGGCGGCGGCGCGGCGGGGTCCTGAGCGCTGCGGTGGTCCCGGCCCGGGGCCCGGTTCCACCTCCTTTCCTCCCTCTTCCCTCTTCCTCCTCCTCTCCTCAGCCAGGCCTCCTCCGGGGTATGAAAATCGGCAGCGGGTTCCTGAGTGGCGGCGGTGGTACGGGCAGTAGCGGTGGTAGCGGCTCCGGCGGCGGCGGCGGCAGTAGCAGCAGCAGCGGCGGCAGCAGCGGCAGCAACAGCAACAGCAGGAGAGCAGAGATGGAGCCCACCTTTCCCCAGGGTATGGTTATGTTCAACCACCGGCTTCCCCCGGTCACCAGCTTCACCCGGCCGGCGGGGTCGGCCGCCCCCCCCCCGCAGTGCGTGTTATCCTCCTCTACCTCCGCAGCCCCGGCCGCTGAGCCCCCCCCTCCGCCAGCCCCGGACATGACTTTCAAGAAGGAGCCGGCGGCGTCAGCCGCGGCCTTCCCTTCGCAGAGGACCTCCTGGGGATTCTTGCAGTCTTTGGTTAGCATCAAGCAGGAGAAACCCGCTGATCCTGAGGAACAGCAGTCCCACCACCACCATCACCACCACCACTATGGGGGACTGTTTGCTGGAGCTGAAGAGAGATCTCCAGGCCTAGGAGGAGGGGAAGGGGGGAGCCACGGTGTCATCCAGGACCTCAGTATTCTCCACCAGCATGTCCAGCAACAACCAGCCCAGCACCACCGTGATGTATTACTGAGCAGCAGTAGCAGGACTGATGACCATGGCAACGAGGAGCCAAAGCAGGACACTAATGTCAAAAAGGCAAAGAGGCCAAAGCCAGAATCTCAGGGAATCAAAGCCAAGAGGAAGCCAAGTGCATCTTCCAAACCTTCTTTGGTTGGAGATGGAGAAGGTGCCATCCTCTCCCCAAGTCAGAAACCTCATATCTGTGATCACTGTAGTGCTGCTTTCCGAAGCTCCTATCACCTGCGGAGACACGTCCTCATTCATACAGGAGAAAGACCTTTTCAGTGCAGCCAGTGTAGTATGGGTTTCATTCAGAAATATCTACTGCAGAGACATGAGAAAATTCATAGTAGAGAGAAGCCCTTCGGATGCGATCAATGCAGCATGAAGTTTATTCAGAAGTACCATATGGAGAGACACAAGAGGACACATAGTGGAGAAAAGCCATACAAGTGTGACACTTGCCAACAGTATTTTTCAAGGACCGATAGATTGTTGAAGCACAGGCGCACATGTGGTGAAGCCATAGCGAAAGGAGCCGCTAGTGCAGAACCTGGGTCATCAAACCATAACAATATGGGTAATCTGGCTGTGTTGTCTCAGGGAAATACAAGTTCTTCAAGGAGAAAATCGAAATCAAAAAGCATAGCTATTGAAAATAAGGAACATAAAACTGGTAAAACAAATGAATCACAAATTTCAAATAATATAAACATGCAGAGTTATTCAGTAGAAATGCCTACTGTGTCTTCCAGTGGAGGCATAATTGGCACTGGTATAGATGAACTACAGAAAAGGGTGCCAAAATTGATCTTTAAGAAAGGAAGCAGAAAGAATACAGATAAAAGCTACCTTAATTTTGTGTCACCATTACCAGACATAGTTGGACAGAAATCCTTGTCTGGGAAACCCACTGGCTCACTTGGTATAGTATCAAATAATAGTGTGGAGACCATTAGTCTTCTCCAAAGTACAAGTGGCAAACAAGGTCAAATAAGTAGTAATTATGATGATGCCATGCAGTTTTCAAAGAAAAGAAGATATTTACCAACTGCCAGCAGCAACAGTGCCTTTTCTATAAATGTAGGACACATGGTCTCCCAACAGTCCGTCATTCAGTCTGCAGGTGTCAGTGTTTTGGACAGTGAGGCGCCATTGTCACTTATTGACTCTTCAGCACTAAATGCTGAAATTAAGTCTTGTCATGACAAGTCTGGAATTCCTGATGAGGTTTTACAAAGTCTTTTGGATCAATACTCCAACAAATCAGAAAGCCAGAAAGAGGATCCTTTCAATATAACGGAACCACGAGTGGATTTACACACCTCAGGAGAACACTCAGAATTGGTTCAAGAAGAAAATTTGAGCCCAGGCACCCAAACACCTTCAAATGATAAAGCAAACGTATTGCAAGAATACTCCAAATACCTCCAACAGGCTTTTGAAAAATCTACTAACGCAGGTTTTACTCTTGGACATGGTTTCCAATTTGTCAGTTTGTCTTCACCTCTCCACAACCACACTTTATTTCCAGAAAAACAGATATACACTACATCTCCTTTGGAGTGTGGTTTCGGCCAATCTGTTACCTCAGTGTTGCCATCTTCATTGCCAAAGCCTCCTTTTGGGATGTTGTTTGGATCTCAACCAGGTCTTTATTTATCTGCTTTGGATGCTACACATCAGCAGTTGACACCTTCCCAGGAGCTGGATGATCTGATAGATTCTCAGAAGAATTTAGAGACTTCATCAGCCTTCCAGTCTTCATCTCAGAAATTGACTAGCCAGAAGGAACAACAGAAAAACTTAGAGTCCTCAACAAGTTTTCAGATTCCATCTCAGGAGTTAGCTAGCCAGATAGATCCTCAGAAAGACATAGAGCCTAGAACAACGTACCAGATTGAGAACTTTGCACAAGCATTTGGTTCTCAGTTTAAGTCGGGCAGCAGGGTGCCAATGACCTTTATCACTAACTCTAATGGAGAAGTGGACCATAGAGTAAGGACTTCAGTGTCAGATTTCTCAGGGTATACAAATATGATGTCTGATGTAAGTGAGCCATGTAGTACAAGAGTAAAGACACCCACCAGCCAAAGTTACAGGTAAGGTCTCAAAAGTGACCAGGCTGGGGGTCTTCTAATGTAATTTTTGTTTTATTTTGAGAACACTGCCATTGGAATGTTTCTACACGATCCTATTAAGAATAATGTAATGCCCTTTCAATGCAACTTTTCATATTTAGTTTATTTTGTTAGTGTGATTTTAGCTCTGTTTGTATTATGATTTTTAATCAAAATCAATAGATTAAAAATAGTTCGACATTCAAAGTGACAATGTTTAGCAATCAAATTTACATGTATAGATCGTCAGGGAATAGCCCAAAACTTTTAAATGCAAAAAAAAAAAAAAAAAAAAAAAAAAAAAAAAAAAAAAAAAAAAAAAAAAAAAAAAAAAAAAAAAAAAAAAAAAAAAAAAAAAAAAAAAAAATCCAAAAAACCAAAACAAAAAAAAGCTAAAAAAACAAAAATCAAAAAACAAAAACTACAAAAAAACAAAAACAAACAAAAAAAACTTTGTTGCTAGGATTAAGGTTATTCTAATTGCTTTACTCTCAGGAAAGTGTAATAACGCATGGGAATTCTGTACGTTATCACCGTAATGGAATATCCAATTTACAAATAGTATGATATACATTTCATCATTTAAGTAAGGGATCGAAAACATTTCAAATTGCTCTTTCTAGGCTGGTATAATATACATTTCATCATTTGAGTAAGGGATTGAAAACATTTCAAATTGCTATCTCCATCTGGGCTGATCCAAAATTCTGAGATTGTTGGCTACCTATATTTTGTTGCAGCTTTTTAATGTACTCTGAACTTCCAAACCACATTTCATTCCAGCCTGGTAGAACAAATTTTCTTGGATCTTTGATCAAAGCCTGGAATGATAGCTTTAATAAAAGAAGAAAATAAAGCATCCTCTAGTTATCCCAACTGTAACAAGGCTGTAGTTCCATTAAATGATTCTATTGACATCTAGTACAGTGTTGAAGCCCAAGTGGTTGGTAGGTTCCAGTTTTAGAATCCAAGTTGGAATCACATAACCCATTGAAATTTGGGGTATGCATATTTATTATACATGGCCTAAAAACCATTCTTTTATTGTGTTATTATATTACTCTCATTTGTGTTTTTTGGTTCTTGTTCTTAACCTATCCTCTTAAGAGTTCTGGGCCTGCCTTGTTCCCTCTTCTCCCTGTCAATTTAGAATAAGTAATTGATTATGCGTTTAAATGCCTTATGGCATCCAAATACTAAACAGTAGGCTAAACATCCCTGATGTCCCTTTTTTTTTTTCCTAAGCAAACCCCATATGGATATCTATGTATAATAAAACTCCATGGACTCAGAACTATAGATATAATAGGGTTGTGATTCCACCTGGTGACATAACTTGTGAGGCATAGAGTGTGTATTTAGTAATGACATCAGAACCTCTTTGTGAAATTGCAGCCTATAATGTACATTTTAAAAGGAGGATGTGTTAGTCAGTATTGTACAGGGGGTCTTGTAAAGTCATCAAAACTTGCTATGAACGCTAATCGCCATTTAAAGCTACTGATAGGCAGTGGCTCTGCTCTAAACCACTTTTTAGCAATTGTATTTTTTTCCTGATTATATTTTTTAATGTACTTTGATGTTTATGCTGATGAGTTTTTTATGTACTTTTGGTGATGTTTCAGTCTTATGTACTCTTCTGACGTCAGAAAAGTACCACTGGTTGTTTGCAGTCTTATTGTGTAATCAGCCTACCACAGGCTTCCATGTATAATAAAGTAATTAATATTGTGCAAGTGTAAAACACTTCTGTTATAAAAGCAGTGTTTGGAAAATAAGAAATTATTAAAAATGGTTACAAAATACTAGTTAATTTCCTTTCCCCACGTTCCCCCCTTTAGCTTTTTAGCAGCTACAGGGTCACCAACTTGTCATTGAAATATTCTTAGAAAATGTGTTTAATCCTCTTAAATACACTCAATACTAAAAGTCTGTATTTCTTATTTCAGTAAGTGCGGTAAGTTCTGTTGGGTACAGAGTACAAGCTGTAATTAAAAGATGGAGAGAACCTTTACCACTGTATCTCTTAAGCTGTATGATTTTTTCTCCAGTTTTTTTTTTTGTCTGTTTTATACAGGTTTTGAATTTCTTTAACTTTTATTGTGTGTTCTGAATACTGCATATGTATTATTCTGATTGTTTGCTCTAGTTTACTACCAATAAAAGTCCTGTTAATCACAAAATTGAAGAAAGGAGATATCACTTTAATCAGTCACATTTTTCAGAGTTTTCTATGGACTACATTTCATAAAATATTCACATTAATGATATACCTTACCGTTTAGGAGCTTGCATTTTTATTATATCTTAAAGAGTATTTTATGTTTCTAGGTTTATTTTATTTGAAAATGGGTTAAATATTTTGTTTGAGGTGCATAATAATATGGAAGAATGAAAATCTGTGAATTAGAACATGTTTTACTGAATTTGGTTAGCCACCCTAAATATTACTCTTGAGAGATTACAGATAGAGGCTTTATTTTTAAATCAATATTTTAAATCCAGTGTTTTTGGTTCAAGGTGCATTCTCTTTTTTTTGCCTCAGAACGGTTATTTTAAAATGATAGGATAACAGATGTAAATGGTCTTAAGCATTTTTGGTAAGAAAAAAGTAGTGTTAAGTCATAATTAACTTAAAAATTGAAAGTATAGGTATTAGGAGAGATGCAGAAAAGGTGCTTATGGACTGATGATGTGGCTCAGTGGTAGAGTGCTTGTCTAGCATGCATGAGGCTCTGGGTTACTATCCACAGCAGTGAAAGAAGAAAATAGGTGTTTCGAGGTAAATATGTTAACTTTTTAAAGATGAAAGAGAAGAAGGCTAAGACATCTGAGGTCATGAGGAAATTGTGCTCTGATATTTTGTGGCCACGAATGTTGAGGTATTAGGATTAAAATATTGAGTAGAATAGGTCTTGGACGTTTTGCTTTTTTATGTATACATTAGTATTTTAGGAAAACGCGTAATGATGTATATTAAGCTTAAGCATATGCCCATATGATTAGGAAATAATATAGATTAATTTCTCTGTTGCTATTATTTCCAGATTTAATTGTTTTCTTGAACTCATTGTTAAGCAGAGTCTTCACTGATTCTGCATTGAAATCCAATTCTTGATTTCCCTGTACAGATGATTTATTTCCCTCCTCAGAGTAGTCCTAACAAGTTTAATTTTTTTTTACCCACCCCACTACCTTTTTTTCTTTTGTGGAATGTCTATGTCTGAATTTGATCAGTTTAAAATTAAATATTTTTACTTTTAAGATGTTGGAAACAATGCTTTGGATTTCTGTTGTGCTGCTGTAAATTCAGAATGACATAATTTGGCAACTGTTGGTTAGTAATTTGTGAGGTAATTTAATAATGAGAACAAATATGGGGAAAAATCTGTGCTTCAAGTTTTTAATTGCAAAGATATAAATATTTCTGTATTTAATTTTCTGTGTTAACACTAATCAGATGAAAGAGGTAAAAGTTTTTCCTGGTATCTGGTATTTTGTAGTCATCTGCCATTAGCATCATTTAAACCTGAACTGGGTGGCAATTGAGTGATATGACCTTGTGAAGGCATATATTATTAAACACAGGTTCCTCTAAAAAGAAGTTACCTTTTGAACTTCTTCCTCCTGTTTTCAGAGTAAAACATCTGAAGATTCATTTTCTGAACTTAGTGATTTTCTTGTTTCTGTGATACATAATGATAGGATTTTAATTTTAAAATGTGATACAAGATTCCTTTGTTAGTGCTGTGATACTATCCATGCATCATGTTTCTTGAGGTTGTGTCAGTAATGTTCCACATATGTTTTTGTTATGGGATCTCTCCTGGTATTTAAGAAGAGAGATCTCCAGTAGTTTGCTAATTTGTTTGTACCATCTATGAGATGATAAAAGAGTTCCTGATAGATTTTGAGGGAAATTGTATTCTACTTATTATACTTTTATGTCCTTAATAATTTATTATATAAAATGAACATTAGCATGAAGATAGCATCTTGGAATTCTGTAGATTTACCCTTGATCAAAAAATTATAAAGAAAAAAAGAGACTGCTCTGTGAGATTGTACTTAATTTTTAAAGAGATTATCACCATAAAGAGGACGTACACTTAAAATTGTTTCTGCTTTCTTTGTATTCATTTTGCTTTTTTAAAAACATTACTGGCTATAATTGAGTGTGACTAATTTAAGTGGATTCTGTCTAAATTCTTAATGAATCTTTGGGCTATACAGGGAAATATTCATAACACTTTGGTCGTCACAGACACTGGGGATAGCTAATGGAATCGTCTCCCTAAATCCATACATGATCAGGAATATATCTGCACATGAAAATTAACAAGAATCTACATGCTTAATAAGATGACTGAAAAAAATTTATCTCTGGACTCTAGGTTCAGAACCTCTTTCTTAGAAGACTGTGTAAATACTGAAACTTACTTTAATTATACAAATAATTAGAGAATCAATGCCTAAACTATAAATCCTTGAATATTCAGGTGACTTTTAACCCTTTCTACATTCAATTAATTAGCATTTGTGGAATACATTTAGATTACTTACAGCCACATAGTTATATGATGAGCTGGTCAAATAATGAACTGAATAGAATTTATAACTCTTTGCATACTTTCTCATCTGATAACTTTCATTGTGGATGCTAGACTTGGTGATAGTTCAGTGTTCTCCATTAACAAAGAAATGTGTTAAATGTATAATAATTAATCAACTACTGAAGTTCCCATGCACAGAAGTAGCTTTCCCAGATAAGTATTGGCAAAAAAACAAAAAAACTCACAGCCAACCCATACCATGTTACCTAGGAGGAGTAATTGAATTCTTTCTATCATGAAGACTATACTTAATATAGTTGGAGTGTGACTACGTAGGTTGATGTATACTATGTAAGATAAGACTTGCAAAGCCTGTTATATGTTGAAATAGGCAACTCTTGGAAAATATAGCTAAATGGCTGTGGAAATTTTTAGTGATTGAAGCCTTATACTCTAAAAGGGAAAATTTATTCTCTGAATATTAGGTAGGGGTTGAGTGTTAAGAGAGGTAAGGGATATCTTAAATGGATTCAAAGAAAAGGAGTTTTGCAGGAAATATAAGATTTCCCACAATCTTTTTTTTTAAAAAATATTTATTTTTTTAGTTGTAATGGACAGAATATTTTATTTTTATGTGGTGCTGAGGATCGAACCCAGTGCCTCACACATGCTAGGCAAGCACGCTACCACTGCGCCATAACCCCAGCCCCATCCCACAATCTTAATAGTAGTTTTGGAGAGGTGTTTTTTTTTTTTTTTTTTGGTGGTGCTAGGGGCTGAACCCAGGGCCTTGTTCATGTGAGGCAAGCACCCTACCAACTGAATTATATCCCCAGCCTGGTCTTGAAGAATTTGACTAAAAAGGTAAAGGAGTTCTTTGGTTGAAAACTGATCTATTTTGTTACTCTTTTGAGTTCAGACTTATTTTGGTGCTTTGGTTTGTTATGAACTTGTAGTACTATTGTGGAACAATTAATAAATAACAGACAACTGTGGTGAACTTCTGTTTACATTACCAATCTAGGAAAAAGATGGGTAATCTTCATGTTTGTATATTAAATCTTTTCTGTAGTAGCTCATGAGAGTACACAGCTTTCATTGATTGGTAAGAATTTTAAGTAACTTTTCTTACCAACACAGTCAAAATAATTGTATGTGATCAAATGAATATGCACAGGACTTAGGAATTAAGACAGAAGTCCCAAATCCTCATCCCTCATGCACCAAAAAGAATTACAAGTACAGTGCATAAAGGCACATTGTGTTATGACAGGAAAAGTGTGAGTAATTGTCAAAAGTTGGAAAGCCTTAATTTTAAGTTTTGCCTTGATAAGTGTTTCTCAGTTTTAACTGGTGACTAGTTCATTTGTGTGTTCGACTGCAGGTAAGAATCTTGTTTTAGAAGCATTACCTATTGGAAAGTTAAAGTTTTAAATGGGAGCCAGGTTTTCTTCATGAGTTTGGTTGGCATAAGTGCAGTTTTTTAAGTCTGAAAGTAACATTTTCAGATTTAATTTTTAAGAGTGGATTGCAAAATTGACAAGATCAGCAGTATAACCATTTTGTCTGGTTGTGCATAAACTAGGCTCTTCCTTCAAGGAAGCCAAATGCAGACATTTGAGAGAGAGTTCCTTCTTTTGGGTGGATAATGAGAACTGTAAATGGGTATCATTGTGAGTTTCCATGAACAGGCAACCCATGACCTTGATCAGTTTAGTGGTGGAGCTGCAAAGTCTTTCTGAGGCTTGCAGTTTCTTAGTGGCCCCAAACAAAAATGCTTAGTATGAGTTAGAAAGCTGACTGAGGTGAGATCTAAAGTTTTCATCTTGCAAGTAAATACAGCAATAAAATCTTTGAAAATGTTTGTGTTTAGTAGACCAAATATGAAGATTTTATTTAGTCATAAGCACATGAGAAAATTGAGCAAGGGGCTGTTCTGTCTATGGAGTGGTCACCTTTGCTACCTAGCTACTCAGCCTGTGGGGTATATACCTTCTAAATGAGACAATGTAATAAGTGCTTGTTTATAGTCCTGAAGAAAGAAAAAAGAAAGCAAACTGAGTAAGGTTCTTAGCACCGCATAAATGCATTAAAACTTTAAAAAACTGGTCTTGAATTGTTTTCCACTTTTGTTCATAGTAACTTTTCAGTGAACATCTTAAACTTGTCTTACTGTGTTAAAGATTATATTGTTTGCAAAGTAAATTATAGGGGAATTTTAATTTAGATTTAGAGGACATCTGCAGAAATCCCAAATGTTTAATTATTTTATAAAGTCCACTAAAATATTCAGAATAGTATCTTTGAGTGTGTGTGAGAGCAAATTTATGTCTGTAATTTGATCTCTTAAAGGCTTGGTTTAGAAAATTTGCAAAGGTAATCCAAAACCATTACACTCTAGCTATTTAAATTGCCTCTTATTTTTAGTAAGTAAAAAATTAGGTTATGGCTACACTTAACATGGATCAGGATTTAGCTGAAGAAATATAAAAACCTGTGAATACTGGACAAGGCATAAAAAACAAGCTATTAAAAGTATTGAGACAGATTTGTCTTTGAAAGGGAAGGAAGGACTATTGTGAAAGGACACAGTAAAAGACCAAGGAGATGAATATTAATGAATATGTTTATTGTAGACTTCTTAAAAGACCTTTAAGTTTGAATTAGATACATGTGGAAAACTGGTATTAATGGTGAACGGATCATAAATTCCTGTGAGTTACAGCTGATGAATCATAGGAATGTATTTAAAGGCAAAATTACAGTGTGAAGTGAGAAGATTTCTAGGGTGGCCTGGTAGAATGGAAAGAACATTACAACTTTTTCATTTTGTTCACTGTGATTTTATTAAACCTTTAAGTCAGACTGAGATTTGGGAAGGAGTGCTAATGAAGGTAGTATATTTTAACTGATGTTAGTATATTTGTCTTATATTAAGGAGCAAAGGCAGTACTTAGGAGATGATAAAAAGGAATGTCTTGCTTAATAGTTTATCTCTAATAAGAAAATTTAAATTTGCTCTCTGAAACCTGAAATTTTGAATTACTGTAATTCAGTATGGGTGACATGACCATAATTTTAAAAAATCATAAACAACTGATTTGTAATACAAGGGAAAAGGTAATGTTTTCATTCTTAGCTAAGTATTCAGTGATAAAGAATTATAATAAATATTTTTGCTTTTAAATTCTGTCATTTCATTTACATGTGAAATTGGTCTTAAACCATGCAAGTAAAATTTATAGAATTGGTTATATAATCATGAAATAATTTCAAAATGTCCTATGACATTTAATGGTGGAAATTATTTCTCTGGTTTCCAAAGCAAAAATTAATAAACATATATTTTGTCATTTAATAAGAAAAGATCACCCTGGATTACATTCAGTTATTCACCCAACTGAACCAATACTCCATATGGAACTAAAATACAAAAATACTTTGAACAGTCTGAAAGTACTGTTTGTTAAAAATGTTCAGTACTGAAATATCAGTTGGAAGTTGGGCAGCAGAATGTGAGAGCATAAATCCAAAATATATATAGAACTGCCTTTCATAAATCAGTTTGTGATTTTTCTTCTAAGCTATATATATATAGTGTTTAGATGAACAAATTTATTCTTAATACCTTCCTCATGCACTTGCTTTGTTATAATATTTTTTGTTATAATATAACAAATTACTAGGAGCTGAATATATATTTTAAAAAAATATATTTTAAGATGGAATAATACCAAGAGCAGATGGTGGGGACATTGCTAGGCAGTAAATAAGATTAATGCATGTAGAGCTATTAAGATTGTAAAGAGAAAAAGAAGAAGTTTATCCTATCAATAGGAAGCAAACCACTGCCAGAACCTGACTTGACTTGTTTTGAAAAACACTCATTTCTGATAAATGTGCTTAGAAAATTGACCTTTGTAGAACAGATATGTATTTTTTTTTTTTGGTACTGGAGATTAAACTCAGAGGTACTCGACCACCGAGCCACATCCTCAGCCCTATTTTGTGTTTTATGTAGAGACAGGGTCTCACTGAGTTGCTTAGTGCCTCGCCGTTGCCGAGGCTGCCTTTGAACTCGTGATTCTCCTGTCTCAGCCTCCCAAAGTGCTGGGATTACAAGCGTAATCCACCGCGCCCGGCTCAGATATGTATTTTTAATTCTTCGTTCATGTAAGGAATAAACAATAGTTTATTCTGCTCTGTGTTTCAAGAAAAGCCACTTTTAAATCTTATAGGAGGAGGCTTCCAAATATTGGACAGCAACCATTTGTTTGGGTTTAAAGTGAAATGTAAGTCCAACAACTGTTTTTTTGGAGAAAACAGTTTTTTTCATTTGGTAAAATAATTCATTTCTTGAAATATCTAAAAGTGAAAATTAAATACTGTGAAGATATTAAGTAAATGGTTCCATTGTGGGCACACTGAATTATCTATTAAAAATTGTCATTTTAAGTTGGGTGCAGTGGTGCATGCCTGTAACCCCAGCACTTTGGGAGGCTGAGACAGGAGAATTGTGAGTTCAAAGCCAACCACAGCAACGATGAGGCACTAAGCAACTCAGTGAGACCCTGTCTCTACATAAAACACAAAATAGGGCTGGGGATGTGGCTCAGTGATCGAGTACCCCTGAGGTCAATCGCTGGTACCAAAAAAAGTAAAAAAATTGTCATTTTAGTGTAATATTTGATACAGTGGACAATTAAATTGTAAACTTTATATTTCAGAAATTTGTTATTCCTTTTTGCCATTCATTTTATGAAGCCATTAGATTAGCTGAAGCTTATTAATACCTGGAATTTACAAATGAACCTACGGTCTTTTGCTTTGTAGTACTGGGAAGTAAACTGGGGTGTTCTACCACTGAACTATATCCCTAGTCCTCTTTATTTTTTATTTTGAGATAGGTCTTGCTAAGTTGCCTAGGCTGGCCTTGAACTTGTGATTCTCCTGCCTCAGCCTCCTGAGTCATTAGAATTACAGGCATGCTCCACCATGCCCAGTCTGTATCTATGTTTTAATCATATTATCTTTTATACAGTGTCATTTTATTTTAAATTAGGTATGAATAAAGATATTTTGGAAATTTTTGCTTTAGTTTCACTTTGATTTAAAATTGCCTTTTGTAGCCAGGCATGGTGGCACATGCCTGTAATCCCAGCAGCTTGGGAGGCTGAAACAGGATCACAAGATCAAAGCCAGTCTCAGCCACTGAGCGAGGCCCTAAGCAATTCAGTGAGACCCTGTCTCAATCAATCAATCAGGGGATATGGTTCAGTGGTTAAGCATCCCTGGGCTCAATCCCTGGTACCAATAATAATAACGACGACAACAACAACAAATAAAATTGCCTTTTGTAATAAAAACAAATTGAGCATTTTACTGTTAGCAGAGACTCTCGAAAGCAAACAGTTTATAAGTTTGTTGTGAATGATGTTCAGTGCTCCTATTGACTTTAGTCTCAGTTATGTTATCCAAATTGAAACTGGGTAGACAACTGCATGATTTGGAATCTGGGTTGTATTCTTTCCTTCATTTAGCTACTTTTAATCTCATAATTTTCATATGTTCATAATCTACCGACTACTAAATTCAGAGGTTATGTAGGTAGGCGGCATATTAAGTGATATTGGAACAGCATTGTGAAAAAGCTTTTGGTCTATTGAAATCTGATGTATCAGTCATTGGTATGCTCTATTACTCACATAGTAATCAGAAATTATGCTAAACATTTTTATATTGAATACTTCATTATTATTGTTCTCCCAAACAATACCAAAATGTATATAGGATGACCATTGCATTATGAAAAATATGTCAGATAATTTTGGTTGTTTAATACTGGGATGCTCAGATTCTTCATTCTGTGAAGTTTTCTGTGTAGCTCATCACCTTCAGAAGGTGAAAGGAGAGCAATACGAAGAGGGCATGCACTTTTCATTAACAACTCATCAATTTTGTCTTCTGCAGCCCTGATTCCCCTCTCAGTGTGAAGGTGTTTAGTCCTACCCACATGCACTCTGACCTTGGGCTTGACTATGAAAGGCACACTTAGTATGTTCCACATGCAGAGTTCCAGCCCCATCTAGGCACTAAATCAGAATCTGCATTCTAGTCCTCTTGAGAAGCACTGTCTTAGAACTCTGACTGTGTTCCAGTACTTTTCTCTTTAGATTTCCTTTCTCATGTCCTAACCAAAATCCACCCAATGCCTGTAGGTTCTTTTTTTTGTTTCCTTTTTTTGGTACTGGGGATTGAACTTAGGAGTATTCGACCACTGAGCCACATCCCCAGCCCTATTTTGTGTTTTTTACGTAGAGACAGGGTCTCACTGAGTTGCTTAGCACCTCGCCATTGCTGAGGCTGGCTTTGAACTCCAGATTCTCCTGTCTCAGCCTCCCTAAGTGCTGGGATTGCAGGCTTGAGCCACTGCACCCGGCTCCCTGTAGGTTCTTAATTCAGGTTTCACTGATTTGGTTTTATAAAATCGATCCACTGAGCAATGTGCCCCACTAAGTGCCACACATCATTCTAGGCAATAAAGGTGAAAAGGTAACAAAATAAAGTGTCCTTAAATGCCAGTGGCAGAGTTGGGCAAAAAAATGTATCTTATGCTGGGAAGAGGGGGAAGGGCTAAGCACTAGGAAGCAAACTAAAGGGACCAGAAAGTGATAGTGAGGTACATGCTCATTTCAGATAGGGAAGTCCTGAAAAGGGTAACATTGGAGCAAAGACCCAAAGGAGGTAGGAAAGCAAATCTGGGGAAGAGATTTTTAGGGTGCTAATAGCTAACAATACTAAAAAAAAATCACTGATGATAATTTTGTGTGTCAGTCACATGTCACTTGTGTGCTCTAGGTGGTAAGAACAGGTTGAGGGAGGGAAATGCTTTTGGGTTCTACTGGTAGAGTTGGTACAACCCTCATCTCTACTATGCTTGCTTTCTTCATAGGTCCTGACCTTAGGCAAAGATCCATGTAGAAATCTTTAGTTGAGCCTAACTTAAAATCGTGGTACATAGCCGGGCGCGGTGGCTCACGCTTGTAATCCCAGCACTTAGGGAGGCTGAGACAGGAGAATCTCGAGTTCAAAGCCAGCCTCAGCAAGGGCGAGGCGCTAAGCAACTCAGTGAGACCTTGTCTCTACATAAAACACAAAATAGGGCTGGGGATGTAGCTCAGGGGTCGAGTGCCCCTGAGTTCAATCCCCGGTACCAAAAAAAAAAAAAAAAATCGTGGTACATGGTTCTGGTACTGAATAGAAATAAAAGTAGTTCATCTTTCTGCACTGGAAATTCCTCAGCTTTAAAGTGGTGCCTGTAGCACCCACTGTATAGGGCTAGGTCACATAACAGTGTTCAGAGATGTTGCAACTGCTGTTAGAAAGTCTAACCATCCCAGAGAGTACATGTGCCCTTTAACAAGGGTCTTGTGGAGGTAAAGACACCAAAAGAATGACTCTAAATCCATGGTTCTCATCTGGGAACAATTTTCTCCCCAGGGGACATTGGGCAGTATCTGGAGATATTTTTCATTGTCAACCTGGAACTAATAGTGTGCTATTGGCATCTAATGGGGAGAGACCAGGGCTTTTGCTAAACATCCTACAGCGCCCAGGATAGCACCTTACAGGAAAGAATTAGAATTACCCAGCTCAGAATGTCAGTAGTGTTGAAATGAGAAACTGCTCTGAATGGTGTGCCGCTATTGAAATAGGGAACAAATGGAGAGACCTTTTGGAAAACTTAAATAATTTGATCAGTCATTACTGAAGAAATGAAGAGAAGGCCCGGAGTGATTAAATATGGTGTTAATTTTTAGTGAAAAACTTGTCTAGAAAAATTCCTTGGGCCTACCCACTTCAATTAATTTTTAAGTTTATTTGGTTGCTCATCGCCTTGTGATTTCTGTTCATTGTTTTGTCTAAAAACTGTATGGGTTCTTTGAAGGAACTTACTGCTTCTTAGACTGTAAACTGAAATTCACTGATGGACAGTTAGAGGCATTTGTAGGTTTTATACAAACCCCTAATCTTGTGTATTCTAGGTGATTTCTGGCTCACTAATTACACTGATAGATTTAGGATTATTATGTGGTATTTAGAATTTGATATCAGCCTGGTATTTGTAATAGGAACAAATCTATTTAAAGTTAACTAAAAATCTCTTATGTTTATAGTTAACATTTAATAATATTAATTAGAGCCAGGTATGGTGGTATACACGTATAATCTCCGCTACTTTGGAGGCTAAGGTAGGATTACAAGTTCAAGGCCAACCCAGGCAAGTTAGGGAGTCCCCATCTCTAAATAAAAAGGGCTGGAAATATCGCTTAATGGTAGAAACCTGCTTACTGTGGGCAAGGCCCTGGGTTCCATATCCAGTACCACAAAATAAATAAATTAGGCAAGGTAGAGAGAGGTACATAATCTTTTATTCCAAGATTCTTCCTCCTTTAAAAAAGAAGCTTCTCTTTTAAGAACAAATCTTAAGCCGGGCGCGGTGGCTCAAGCCTGTAATCCCAGCATTTAGGGAGGCTGAGACAGGAGAATCGCGAGTTCAAAGCCAGCCTCAGCAACTGTGAGGCGCTAAGCAACTCAGTGAGACCCTGTCTCTACATAAAACACAAAATAGGGCTGGGGATGTGGCTCAGTGGTCGAGTGCCCCTGAGTTCAATCCCCAGTACCAAAAAAAAAAAACCCAAAAAAACAAGTCTTAAATAGCTGGGCACAGTGGTGCATGCCTGTAATCCCAGCGATTCTGAAGGCTGAGACAGGGTGATCATGAGTTCAAAGCCAGCCTCGGAAAAAGTGAGGTGCTAAGAAACTCAGTTAGACTCTGTCTCTAAATAAAATACAAAATAGGGCTGGGGGTGTGGCTCAGTGTTCCTGAGTTCAATCCCCGCTACCTTGCCCCCACCCCAAAAAAGAACAAGTCTTGTCTTGTATAATCTGCCATGCAACTGTGGTAGAATACAGGAGCAATTACTGCTTCTTGTTAGTAGCAGCTACTGATTCAGGTAGAGGGAGGGATACTGATATATTATGATTTTAGAAATGGTTTATATGTGACTTAAAACTCTAGTCCATCACTTAGAATGTCTGATTTTGGAGTTGCACAAGTCAAAAGAGCCCCTTGATTGTTGGAAGCCCTGTAATACTGGGATAGCATGTGCTAGTATACAAAGTATAAATTCTGAAGAACTCTGGTTGACTTATGACAGTTCCATAGGGGTTAGGTATTATCATTTGTTGAACATCTATTTTGTTTCAGAGTTTTGCTGGCTTTGCCTCATTTAATTCTCCTGACAGACTGAAAGGCAGGATAATATGAATCATTTCACAGATGAACAAATTAGGTTAGGAAACTTTTGCCAGAGAAACACCAGAAATGGTTGAGCTATAATGCAAATGTGGTCTTGGCTTTAGATCCATTTTATTTTCTGCTGTACTCACTGTCCAGCTAACACCAAGCTGCAGTACAGTGGGATAGAAGGAACTCAAGCCTAAGGGTCAAGAGATTTAAATCCTTCTCTTGACCCCAGGACTTTTGAGCTGTATGAATTCTGAGAAATCGATTGAAACTTTCTTGGTTGTATCTTCCATGAATGTGAAGTGGGTATAAAAATCCTTGCTTACGTGGTTCCCAGATTGCTCTGACTATCAGCACAGAACAGGGAAATGCTCTGTAATAGGTAAAAGCCTTGAACTCAGACTATCCTAACCTGTATGTTGCAAAAAAAAAGAAGTTGGTATGGGATAACATGTATAGAGTGGAGTGTTTCTATTTTTATTCATTCTTTTTTTTTTTATTCTTGCTTCCCAAGACCTATTTGGGATTCTCCAGGTAGGCAGTGTTAATGCTGTTGTGCTCTGCAATTCTGGTTTTATTTATTTATTTATTTTGGGGGAGCTGCACACTAGGAAAGTTTTGTTTTTGCAGAAAGCAAATTTTATAATATCAAAAGTAGATTATTTTCTGTCTTTATGGTGTTCAGATTATTTTTGTAGTTTCCATTGGAAAGATTAATGTAAGGAAAGTTAGTGTTAACATTATCACCTTCCTCATTTTGTTTCCCCAAAACATGATAATTCATAGAAACACTTAACACTTCTTTTTATCTTATACAGTGTTATTCTTGCTTAATATACTATTATATGTTAATATAATATATTAATATTAATATAATATATTAACATATACCTGTTAATATATATTAGTATAATATATTAATATATTAACATTAATATATTAATATATATTAATATATTAGTATAATATATAGTATATATTATATATATAGTATAATATATATTATATATATAATATAATAGAGTATATATATTAGTATAATATATAGTATTAATATATTAGTATAATATATAAAATTATATTTCCTTTAATTTACTTGTTAATATATATTAATATATATTAGTGTATTAGTATATAATATACTAATATATTAATATATTAGTATAATATATTAATATATATTAACAGGTAAATTAAAGGAAATATAATTTTCTCAAATAGAATTTTTTAAAAAAATTTCTACTACTTGTGTTTACAATCTGTCTAAGAATCCTTTCTGTTTAACCAGTTAGCCTATTTAACCTCTCCTGAAAAGCAGGTAAAAAGAATATCAAACTATTTTGCTTATATTTGGGATTTGACTTCAATATTCTGCCTCTAATGAATGTCAGACATAAAGTATATAATTTGAGTTAGACACTTCTGAACACATGCTAGTGTTTGTTAGTGTTATGTCATTAAGGTGGAACTCCTACTTTTTTATTTTTAATGATTTGGTCGTTTTTAGACAAAAAGATGTCTGTATAAGATTAATATTATAAACTGGGCTAGGAGGTGCATGTTTGTAATCCCAGTTACTAGGAGTCTGAGGCAGGAGGATTGCTAATTAGAGGTCAGCCTGGGCAATTTAGAGACCCTGTCTCAAAATTGAAAAGGGCTTAGCAGTTCTGTGGTAGATCACTTGCCTACCATGTGTGAAGCTCTGGGTTCAATTCCCTGTACTGCTAAAATAATAATAATAATAATAGTTATATGTAACAAATTTGCTTCATTGTTGAGAACTCACATTTTAATATGTTGACACTTACCACCTAGTGTTTTTCAGCAGATTTAATGGCATAAACCTTTTTTTTTTAATAGCAGTGCATGAGTATTGGGCCGCATGCCCAACCACTGAGCTACATCCAACCACTGAGCTATATCCCAACCCTCCAAAATTGCAAAAGAGTGATTTTCTTTCTTTTTTTTTTTAAAGGATGATTTTCTGTGTTTGCTTTTTAAAACAATTTGTCAAAAAAGAATAAGCACATGAGCATTTAAAATAGTTTATGTTTCAGATATTTGTTACTATTGAATAGATCTTAATAACCAGACATGTTGTAGATATACACTATTGATCACTAGGGAGATCAAGAGTTGATTGATTCTTGCTGCTGATAGTAAAATTTTAAATCACCTTGCTAGTAGACCAATATTTCCTTTACATATGAAGAACAGTGAGTAGGAAAGGTTAGTGAAAGACTTAAGTGTTGTGATTTCACTTTCCTACTCAAAAGCAACCACACATCCCTGCCCCCACCTGGTGCTGGGGATCAGACTCAGAGCCTCATGCAAGCTGTACTGCTCTATAGGCAAGCGCTTTACTACTGAGCTACATTCTAGCCCAAGACTAACTCCACCTTTAACATTTAGGTTTTTAAGCTGGGCACGGTGGCGCAAGCCTGTAATCTCAGCACTTAGGGAGGCTGAGACAGGAGAATCGCGAGTTCAAAGCCAGCCTCAGCAACAGCGAGGCGCTAAACAACTTGGTGAGACCCTGTCTCTACATAAAACAAAATTGGGCCGGGGATGTGGCTCAGGGGTTGAGTGCCCCTGAGTTCAATTTCCAGTACCAGAAAAAAAAAAATAGATTTTTAAAATACAACACACAGTTTTGAGTGTCGGGCACTGCTAGCCGCTAGCAGTAGAGTGAAACCTCAGACATGGCTCTTCCTGTCAGGGAGATTAATTAAAGTCTGACAAAGAAGGACCTGAAGCAGGGTATCATGAGGAGAAAGAAATGAGGGTACTGTGAATGTGTATGGTCAGAAATTTACTCTACTTTAGGAATCATGGAGACTTGAAAGGCAGGCCAAGAAGGAGCATAAAGAAAACAAGGGCCAACACTGAGGGTGACCATGACTGTAGAGTTAGTGGTACCAATTGGAAAGAGCAGCCATGGATTTGCCAGGCAGTGGGGGACAGGACAATGTCAAGTCACGGAATGTTGGATATTAAGGTAGTGTCCGAGCTCGAGTAGAAGGGAACGGGGCAAAGAAAATTCCTGAGGGGTTTACAGCAGTTGTGAAATGAGGTGTGGAAGCTGGAAGGAGGAAGAGGCTGCGCTCAGAGTGGAAGGCCAGAATTCCTTTCAGAGAGTGAGTGGGCAGGGAACTGAGGAGGACCAGGTTGCCACTGTGAGAGATGGGGCTGAAGTGGTGCAAGGCAGAATCAAACTGGAGATAAGGTGGCCAAGAAAGTGGGCACAATGGAGGATTGCTGCTCCACATGGATTTGAGGGTATTGAGAAAGATGGTAGGATGTGCGGAGGAGAGAAGCCCAGTTTTAAAGTGTTCCTCTTAGGAAATGACTAGGCAGCAAGTAGATGTCAGCCAAGAGGAGTGATGGAGAGGGATACAGCTAATGCCATGAGGTTTATAGAGACGAGTTCTATAAAAGTAAAAAAGGAGGTCTGTAGGATGGGGAGAACACTTCGTGTCCAGCCCCAAACCCTAGTCTTTCTTAATTCTCCCCGTTTTAGTCTGTTGGCAGATTCTATTGGTTGACCTCCATAATTTATTTCCAGTCAGTTCTTTTAATTTCCACTGTCACCAACCAGGTCCAAATTACATCTTCTCCACTTCAGACAGTTTTAACTCCTCTGTTTTGATTTTTGTCATCATTCCATCCATTTCCCTCTAGAATGGTTCATACAGTGTCACTTACCTGGTTTCAACATCCAGCCTGCTTCAGTGGCTTCCTCCCACTCTTGGAATAAAACCCCCTTTTCCTGTGTGGCCTGTATTGCCACTCTTGCCAGCTCTCTCTGATCGCACCCTACTCTCCCGACACACGGGCTTCCTCTCCTCCTATAAGAAAGCAAGCCCAGTGCCACCTCGAAACATTGCATCTGTCTTTGCTCCTGTTCATTATGATTTTCATGATGCTTTGCACATCACCTGGCACCTGGAAGGCCCTCAGTTCATGTGTGTGAAATGTGTGAAAGAACAGCCTCTTCTTGAGAGGACCATGGGGAGAGGAGGTTGAAGGTAATGCCAGGATGCTGAGGTTGCAGGAGAGTTTGACTATGGAATAAGAGTTCCAGAGGACTCCAAAAGAAGGCTCTAAGTGGAGAAGGGAAGTGTGGCCAGGAGAGTGCAAACAGAAGATTTGTGGTCTGGAGTGGTGACAAGCTGTTTAGTTTGAACTGGATCCTAACAGATCAGGATTTAATATGGCAGTACTACCAACACTCACGTAACTTGAGGCAACTCAAAACTGAAGATTTATGTTTGGGTTAGGAAATAACTATAGAATTCTATAGTTAGTTTTCATACTTTCCAGAAACACTTGATTTGGGAATTTGGTTTTTCATTAGAGAATGGTTTATTGTTGATTTTACTGAAATGTTCCAATTTTTTCACAACCCCACAGTAAAAATAATAATAATAATACATTTACACCAGCTATAATACAAATCATAAATTGAAAAGTTGTCATGCAAAATATTATTTTTGTTACTGTCCTCCAATGTAATTTATTGTCTTTTAATTTTTGAAAAGTGCTGGATGAGACCCACTAGAAAACAATTTATAAACTGGATGCAGTGACACATGCCTGTAATCCCAGCAGCTCAGGAGGCTGAGGCAGGAGGATCACAAGTTCAAAGTCAGCCTTAGCAATTTAGCAAGGCCCTAAGCAACTTAGCAAGACCCTGTCTCAAAATAAAAAATAAAATGGTCTGTGGATGTGACCCAGTGGTTAAGTACCCCTGCATTCAATCTCCAGTACCAAAAACAAAACATAATTTATAACTTGAAAAACACTGTTGTAGGAGTTGAAGAGGATCATTACTCTTACCTAAAGGAGGGCTCCCACGTCTCTTGGTTTTGTCCCTTCCAAAGGCAAAGTGATGGAAAGGAAAAAGCTTATGTTAGCAACTCTTAGTCTTTATATCAACACTTAGAACAGGTTCTTAATATTTTTGAATGAATAAACAAAAAATTCAAAAGCGCTCTGTCCCATTTCCTTTTGCTTGCTGTTTCCAACGTCACATCATTGTACAGAGCAATGAAATAGAGAGTAAAGGATGAATTTTTATCTGTTTACCTTTCTGCACTCATAATTATCTTTTATTTGAGGGAGATATTTCTTGTCACTAGATGCCATAAACAGGCCTTCAATAGCAAAGATTTTTTTAATCCTATTTAATTCTTTGGTTCTATGTTACTGGTTGTTGATTAATTCTTCATAGTTGTGATAGTGAAGTATATAAAGTATATAACACTCTCACTACTTTTGTGTATGATTTTTTTTTGCCTGACTATTTTGGTATCATAAAGTCTCTGTAAAATATAATATCAGGTTAAGAAATATATATAGTCTTGCTAAGTTGCTGAGGCTGACTTTGAACTTGGCAATTCTGCTTCAGCCTGAGTGGCGAGGATTACAGGTGAGCACCCTGCATCTGGCTAAAGAGAGAAAAGTCTTAAGGCTTTGATATTGCTACATTGATCTCCAAAAAGTACTCCTCTGCACATATGAAAGTACCCATCTTATTTATGCCTACCCTGCCAACTCTAGGTCTTCTATCTTTTGATAGAAGGGAACTGCAGTCATTCTAATTTGCACTTTTGTGTTTAATTTGGAAGTTGTTTTCTTATATTTATTGGCTATTTTCTTTTGTTAATCAATTTTGCATACCATTTGGACTTAAGATACCATTTAAATTAAACAACCTTTATTTAGTAACACCCTTTGAAATGTGGCGTAAACTTCATGTACTGCTAGTCAATAGTTTAAATTAGTGCAACTTTTCTGGAGATTGATTTGTACTGATTTTATATATATAAAGCATGGAGCATTTGAGCCTGTGCTAAAATTCTAGAGACATTTTCTATGGGAAGATTGTGGGATATGTACAAAGATAAACAAAAATGCCCATCCCCTCACTTTATAATAGTGAAAACTGGAGACATTCTATGTGTCCAGATAGGTTGACCAACCCATTCTGTTTCTATAGAGTGCATATAAAAGTGATGTGATAAAAATAGAAATAAGCTCAATATTTGTTCAATTTTTAAAGATACTATAAAATAAAATGTAGGATAATGACTTTTTTCTTTTAATGGGTTTGTGTTTGGAGGGTGGTGTTTGTGTTTTTTTGTACTCAGGATAGAATCCAGGGCCTCTTGCATGCTCGAGAAACACTCTACTACTGAGCTATATCCACAGTCCTTTCTAAATTTTATTTTGAGTCAGGGGCTCACTAAATTGCCCAGGCTAGCCTTAAACTTGTGATTCTCCTACCTCAGCCTCCTGAGTAGTTGGTATTACAGGCCTATACCACCCTACCTTGCCCGGTGTGTTTTTTTAAATAAGTTTTTACTTATCAATACATTCCAATTTGTCTACAGTGCCACCTGTATGCATAAAATATAAAGCATTAAAAAAACAAACAAACAATAAAAGATGGCCTCATTCATAAAGTGTATTATCAGAAACAAAAGCTATTCATGTAAAGTTAGAGTATATCAATGGTTGTTTTACTTGGAATATTGTTGTTTTAAAGTAAGCTACTATATGTAAAGTATCTCTAAACTCACTGTCATTTAATTGGAATATCACTCCATTTAAGATGAATGTGGGGCTGGGGTTGTAGCTCAGTTGTGGAGCACTTGCCTTGCATGTGTGAGGCACTGGGTTCGATCCTTAGCTCCACACAAAAAATAAATAAAATAAAGATATTGTGTCCATCTGCAACTTTAAAAATATGTAAAAAACGATGAATGTGAAATTTAAGTTCACTTCCGTGTTTGTTGATAAGTCCTTTGTGAATATGCTAATATGAAACATGCTACCCTTGCTTGGTTCACATCATTGGTTAATGAGATGTTGCCCTTCCTGAACAGATTAATCCAGTGTCATTGGTGATGCATCCCATACTTTAAGGAAAACTTTAAAAGGTTGAGTTGGGTTGTTTACATGAATATTAAGAAATATAGGAGAAATTCATTTTAAAGTCATGTATGATCTGTGTCTTGCATAGATGTAATCATTTGCACATTCTTCAAATCTGCTGTCTTTACTATTGCCTTCAGGGGTGATTGAGTCCTCTGCATCCTTGTAGCTTTAGATAATGAACACATCTGGCATTGTACTCTAGTCTGTAGGTACAGAAGCCACAGTATCACATTTGTTTAATTTTGATGCAGTATTTAGCCTTCATTAGTTACCAGAAGGCTGTTACATAGACAGAAAATTATATTATTTAAATGTATTATTATCTAAAAACGTGTATTATTTTCATAAAGATGATTTAGGCTGAACTCCCAGCCACTGCTGACCACATTCTAGTAAGTAGAATCCTCAGATTGTAAGGCAATTGAATATAGCTTTTTCTTTTTCTTTTTTTTCTTTTTCTGCCCCCCTCCCTCCACCCTGCCCATGTAGTCTCTGCTGAATTTCCTTTTGTTTTTCCCTGGTTAGGGTTAGTCCAGACTCCATGGTGGCTGGGAGGGCTGATAGCCAGCTTGAAGAGGCCCATTGGCTCCCAAGTCTTATGTGGCAAGGTTTGTAGTAGGACTGCTGTTGTTTTGTAGGGGTTCTGTAGTTTGGTCTTTGCGTCCTCTTAATTTCCTTGAGTGAGAATTACCTATAATTCTTGCCATGGTTGTTTCATACTTTATTTTTTCCTGTTAAATATATTTAACATAATTGGTACAGAGTTTGGTCCTTTAGGGAACACAAAAACAGGAAACATTAGCAAATGGTGACTGTGTATTAGGGTGATAGTCCATGTGGGGTGGATGTTGGGAAGTGATATCAAGAACAGCAGGATCACTGGGTGCGGTGGCGCAGGCCTGTAATCCCAGCCGCTGGGAGGCTGAAGCAGGAGGATCATGAGTTCAAAGCCAGCCTCAGCAACAGCGCGATGCTAAGCAACTCAATGAGACCCTGTCTCTAAATAAAATACAAATTAGAGCTGGAGATGTGGCTCAGTGGTTGAGTGCCCCTGAGTTCAATCCCTGGTACCCACCCCACCACACATACACAAAAATAAGTGATATAGGACTGGAGATGTAGCTCAGTGGTAAAGCACCTCCGGGTTCAATCCCCAGCACACACACACAAAAGGCATAAATAACCAGAAACTTAGTTACTTGTTAAATTGAATGGTCTTACAGATAATGCTATAGTGGAACTCTTATTGTTTAATACTTTAATTTTTATGTATTTATTTTTGTGCTACTGGAGATTGAACCCAGGGGTACTTTACCACTGAGCCATTCCCCTAGCCCTTTTTATTTTTTATTTTGAGACATGGTCTCATTAAGTTGCTGAGGCTGGCCTCAAACTTGCAATCCTCCTGCTTCAGCTTCTTGAGTTGCTGGGATTACAGACATGTGCCATCAGAGCCAACTAATATCATAATTTAAGAACAAAAAATTTTTTAGGAAACGAGGTATAGCTCAGTCGTAAAGTGCTTGCATTGCATGTAAAAGGCCCTGGGTTCAATCCCTAGCACTGCATTAAAAAGAAAAGAAAAGAAAAGGCTTCTCCTTAAATTTGAAAGAAGTTTCAACTTTGAACTGTCAGGATTTTTCTTAGAATCTATCTGGATTAGGAGGACTTGGATCATTCATCCATAAATAATATGTCAATTACTTAGAAAGCCTCTTTCTAAATCTTATTTAAAAGCAGAATTCTGTATTGTCATATAACAGCTTAGAGTAGCAATCTGTTTTACATATACTTTCTTGTTGCCAGCAATAAACTGCTTACATGATCCTTGGATCTAGTATTCATTTAGTCATTCTTTTTTTTTTTTTTTTTAATTTGAGTATCTTTTGGGTACTAGGCCCTGTGTCAGGTGCTGGTCTGCAGTGATAAACTAAGATAGTCAAGGTTCTTGCTCTCCTGGAAGTAACATTCTGGTAGGAGCAGGCAGACAGAAAACAGCAAACAAACATGATAACTGGATTGTGATAAGTACTACAAAGGAAGGACACAGGGTAATGAGCTGGGGAAGGATGGGGGTGGGGTGCACTTTGGATTGTTGCTCTAGGAAGAGTTAAGATGCATTTGAGACAGTGTTTGTTTCCTAACTTTCCTATAAGCAGCCTCTGAGCCCAATTAATACACATAATTGGAATGGCGAAATAGAAGATAGAGGAGATTAAAGTGGAATCGGAGGTGATAGTGCCCAAAACCTATTAGCCAATTTGACCGGGAAACTCTCAAACTGCATGACTGACTCTTCAGAGACCTCTTTTTTTATGATAGCCCCAGCTGGTTCTTTTCATATCTTAGCCATGTTTTAAATGTGGGATTCATGCCTAATTTTAACACCCAATGTTTAAATACAGTATGCAGTGAACATACTCACTTTTCTGACTTGTTAAGGCAAGTAAGCTTGGCTCTATAATTTAACACAAATTGTGCTCTTATTTTAGTGAGCTCTGTTCCCTTATTTGTGCATTCATTCATTCAATCAACAAATATTTGTTGAGTACCTTTTGGGTCCAGAGGATATTGTAGTGAGCAAGCTAAACAACAGTCTCTGCTCTCTTGCAGGCACAGTGTCTGGTTTTGCCTCTTGATTTTCTTTCTGATTTTATCCTTACACACTGCTAGCTAATAACCACTGCTTAACCTAACACTAGTTTTGGTAAGACAACCTTTATGTGATGTAAATAGATCTCTTTTATGTTCTGCTGTTCTTAACACTTAAGCATTATTATTGTCAGTGATTTTTTTTATTCTTTGGGATGTGGGCAATTTAACTTTTATTAAGGTAATTTTAGAACGTTAGGTATGGGGCTCTTTTGGCCATTAGAGTGCTTTTCTTTGTTTAGGAGCATATAACTACTAGTCCCTGACTGATTGTGCAGTCACGGCACAGCTGGAGTGAAGATCCAGCTTTACGCATTGTGAGATAAATCATTTCCACATTCTTGCTTAAGTGGCCATTTTAGTGTAGAGAAGCACATTTTCTGTGAAATCCAACGTGAGTGTCTCCTTGACCCAAGGTCTCAACAATTTTTAAGCAACATAGGTATGATGGTTTAGAAAGACCTTGATGGATTTTTGTTTTAATCTTGTAAAATTAAAAATTTTCCCTTTGAAGAAATATTGACAAAGGCATTCAATTAAAATAGTGTATAATTCATATATATATATATATATATATATAATGAAAATAGAAAGTTTTCATTTTTTATTATTCACTGACATACAGGAGTGAATGTGTGGGTTTATGAAGCATGAGCTTACCCGTAGCTTCATTGCCCTAGACAGATTTCTAGTCCTATCAACATTTTGTTCTCAAGACAGTGAAATCAGTAGTAGAAGTTCTTTCCCCCTTCTTAATGCTTCTTTATAACAAAACCTGTCTCCTTTCATGCGTACATGTGACTGACGGCTGTCTGCATGGAGCAGAGCCTGTGTGGTGAAGGCCAAGGTTCTTTGCCTGCACTCTGTGGGGACGGTTAACTCCTTCTGGTAGTACACAGAAGCAAGAGGGGCAGCCCCCACCTCTTCATCTTCCTGTGGAGAGCTGTAGGTGTGTCCAGGAGAGAGCTGCTCTCCAGGTGCACTAGGTGTGAAGAAACCCATTTTTGAGAAACAAACATCAAAACAAAGCCCTCACAGCTGTGTATTTTCCTACCGTTGGTCCAGGATCCAAAGTCCAGTGTGGGAAAGGCTTATGTGTCTTCCAGAGAAAGGGATGATTGCAGGGGGTGAACCCAGAGGTTTTCAAAAGCCAGGTCTTTCTGGAAAATAGTAGAGGCTTAGGGCCAGAAACCTAAAGCCTTTTTCTTTAGGAGAGGCCCTGAGCCAGGAGCTCTGCAGAGGCACTGGCAGAGCCAAGCCCTTTAAGATCTCACTGTACTCTGGGAGGTCAGAAGGGTTGAAGTACAACTGACATTCATCTTCTGCTTTTTGTCAACACTGGGCAAGTAAGTATCCTGCCCCCAATTTTTAAAGGACAAACACTTTAAAAGAACTCTTGATATTTTAAAATGTATTTATGTACTGATTTATTACATAGAGAGGAATATGAAATAGTATATATAATCTTTTCCTTTTGAAAATTATAAATTGACATTATAAAAAGTTAAGGAAAGATGGGTGCTGTGGCGCATGCCTGTAATCCCAGTGGCTTGGGAGGCTGAGGCAGGAGAATCACAAGTTCAAAGTCAGCCTCAGCAACTTAGCAATAAAATATATCTCTAAATAAAATATTAAAAGGGCTGGAGATATGGTTTAGTGATTGAGCATTCCTGGTACCAAAAAAGAAGAAACAAAAATTAAGGAAGAGCCAGGCATGGTGGTTTATGCCTGTAATCCCAGTAACTCCAAAGACTGAGGCAGGAGGATAATAAGTTCCAGGCCAGCCTCAGCAACTTGGTGAGACCCTGTCTCCAAATTTAAAAAAAAAGGCTGGAGATGTGGCTTAGTGGTACAGTGCCCCTGGGTTAAAATCCTAGTACCAAAAAAAAAAAAGTTAAGGATAAAGGTGGAAAAACACAAAATAGTCATTCTCCTATCATTCCATTTTTTCCTATGTGCAAATATATTTGAAGCTGGGCGCGGTGGCGCAAGCCTGTAATCCCAGCACTTAGGGAGGCTGAGACAGGAGAATCACGAGTTCAAAGCCAGCCTCAGCAATGGTGAGGTGCTAAGCAACTCAGTGAGACCTTGTCTATACATAAAACACAAAAAAATAGGGCTGGGGGTGTGGCTCAGTGGTTGAGTGCCCTTGAGTTCAATCTCCAGTACCAAAAATATATATATATATATATATATTTGAACATGGATGTAATTGATATACACGTATACTTTGTATTCTTATTTTTAAATTTTTTTGATACTAGGGATGGAACCTGATGGCACTCTACTATCAAATTATATTATTTATTTATTTTGATACAGAGTCTCACTTTGCTGAAGCTGACCTCTAACTTGTGATCCCCTTGCTTCAGCCTCCTGAGTTCTTGGGATTACAGGCATGCACCAACACACTTGGCTGCTTTTTAATTTAACATTATCCTCAGTTTTTTTACCTATGTTGTGACAGTTTTCATAAGTCATTTGTAATGACTGTGTACTATTTGATTAGGAAGATGTATCATAATTAACATTTTTTCCTGTTGGCATTTAAATTGACTCAGATTTTGTAGCAAACATCTTGTGAATTGTTTTCCAGGATCAGTTTCCAGCAATAAGATTACTGTGTCAAAGGGACTAGACATGTTCACAATTCTTGATATACATTATGAATTGCATTACAAAAGGTTTAGCCTTTTTCTTCATACACTTTTAAAGGTGAATCACCTGCCATGAGCCAATGCTTACATTTTTGGGCAGTTAATTATTATTCCCATTTTAGGCAGAGAGAGAAGGTCTGTGCACGTCTGATTTTCTTTTAATTGCTTTCATTATATAAGCTGGCCTGTTAAGAAAAACGTCCTGGTCCTGAGACATTCCAGACAACAGAGCCATCACTTTTGCAAAGTTTGGACCAATTCCAATTTTGTAATCAGTTCCCAGAGTTGTTCATATTTCTTTTGGCAAAGATATTGCTGTGGTCAAATGCAGCTGAGTGGTTGAAGTCACGGGGTGAGCTGATCAAGGTGCCTATTTTAGCATTAGGTTAACAGTCTGTGGCCAGGTGTCTGGGTATTTTGAGAGAAGTAATTTTGAAAAGTAATTTGCAATTCATAAGTGAACAGCATCAGAAGAGTCATATGCAGATCTTCTGTGGAAATTCATTCTCTCTATACACACACCCCTGCTTTCCAGACCAACTGAAGGACAATCATTGGGTTTCTGAAAAATTCACTAACTGGAACTGGGCAAAATAGAGGCATATTCCTGTGATCCCAGCCACTCTGGAGACTGAGGCAGGAGGATGGCAAGTTCAAGGTCAGCCTGGGCAACTTAATGAGATCCTTAGCAACTTAGTAAGACCCTGTGTCAAAAAAAAAGAAAAGAAAGAAAATGCACTGATTACAAAGACGTCAGGAGGCTGTGGTTCTTGTTAATGGTCACAGTGACTGTGCTTTACAGCAAATTGCTCATCCTTGGTTTCCCATTCAGACAAGCAAGCATGTTAGAAACAATAATCCCAACACCCTTACAGTTCTTCAGGTTCTCTGTCCCGTGAATGACGATAATTTTTTTTTTGCAGTGCTGGGATGGAGCCCAGGGACTCACACATTAGGCAAGCGCTGTACCACTGAGCCTCACACCCAGCCCTGTATCTTCATTTTTGTAGCCAAAGGTATAATTTCCCTATTCACTGATGCTTCTGTCAGGTAACAGTGGAAAAGAACAGGATGTGAAAACACAAAGAACGTCTATGGTTTGACATTTCTACCAGAAGATTTCATGGTATATATAATTAGAACTAATGGCAAAAAATATTTTGACCTACCTGTGGCTTGAATTTATTTAGGCCACTATGTTCCTTGTGAATGTTAAACAAGGGGAAAAAAATAGCATTCTTCACTCTTGTCAAGCAGATTGAGTAATTTAATCCATTCTGTAAAGCAGATCTTAAATTTACTGGCCATTTGTTTATTTACTGACTATAAAAATTTTAGCATAAATCATATATCTCTTGGAAACATCATTTTCAAACATGAAATTTTATATATATACATATATTTATTTTCTTTGTTTCTTTCTTTTTCTTTTTTTTTGGTGTTGGGGATTGAGCCCAAGCGTGCTTTACCACTAAAGTACTTCCCTAGTCCTTTAAAAAAAAAAAAACAACTTTTTTTTAAAAAAATTTTGAGACAGTGTCTCACTAAGTTGCTAAGGCTGACCTCAAATTTATGATCCTCCTGCCTCAGCCTCCTGAGTTGCTGGGATTACAGGTGTGCATCTCTGTGCCTGGCTCAATGCTGTTTTATTTAGCGTAGAATTTTGAATAATGGAAATTTGGTAAGAAGGACTTAGGCCATTTAAGGGAGGAGTAAAAGATGAAAGCAGGTATAGAATTCACTTCTGTTAACTGTGTTAAATTATTTTCATTTAGTCTGTTACAAAAATAGTTATTCTCACTTTCTCCTATGAAAGCCTGGTCAGTAGAGATTTAATAGTGAAGTTATATGGTCACACTAATATGTATCTTTGTAGCTGTCCTTAGAAGGGTTTTGTATTGGCTGAAAACCCCATTATGAGAAGCAAGATGAAGGTCACTGTAGCTGAGCTTGAGTAGTTTACTGTTTACTGGTAAAATGGATTGTGGTGACGATTACAACAGAGCTAATACAGTTAGAGCACCCAGCTGCCCTCCTGCACGTGAGGATACAATATTTAGAGTGAACCCAGTTCCCAGCTTCACAGGGAGTAGCTGCAGGAGAGTTTTGGATCCCAGGCCCAAGGGTCCAGACCTGTAAGTAGTTATTAGTGTGATAAAGCCATCCTCTTCTATCTATCACATCCAGCGTTTATTTATGTAGTTAGTTTTGAGTGCCTGTTCCGAAGTAGGCCTGTTTCAGGTATTAGGGACTTGGCTGCAAACAAAACAGAGACCCTACCCCTGCTGCTGGAGAAGACAATAAGTAAATAAATGTATAATATGTCAATCAGATAGAGATACATGCTATAAAGAGCAGCAGAGCATAGAGACAATGACGGGGGGGGGGGGGGGGCTGCTGTGTGACTGTGCTTTTAGTTCAGGTGAGATTAGATCACCCCTCTCACTGCGGTAGAGTCCTGAAGGAAGTAAGGGAACTCCTAGTTTATCCTATGAATACTGGGCCAGAGATCATCCCAGCAGAGTCAACAACTTGAGCAAAGGCCCTGAGGCAATTCCTTGGGGTTTTTTTTTTTTTTTTTTTTTTGGTTCCACTAAGTAGGATGGTATTGTGACTAGAGTGGAGTGAGCAAGGAAGAGAATAGGAGAGGGATTACGGTAATGGTCAGGTCATGAAAAGCCTTATAGATAAAGATGAAGACTTTCTTTGGCTTTTATATTAATTTATTGCAGTACTGGGGGTTGAACATAGAGCCTCATACATGCTAGACAAGTGTTCTACCACTGAGCTACATCCCCAGCTCCAGCGTTTATTTTGAGTAAGTTGAGAAGCCATAGAGCAAGCAGAGAGGAGTGAGATCATCTGACTTTGAAGGAATTTTCACAGTGTGATGCAGGCCCAGGCAAGAGGGGATGAGGGTAGACAGGAGTGAATCGCATAGAGCTTTGCCTTCTCATATGGTACCCTGTAACCATGGGGAGCTACTTGAATGTAGACCGATTAAAATTAAAAAAAATAAAAAACTAATCTCCTCAAGTACACCAGGCATATTTCTAGTGCTTAGCAGAATGTGTAGCTAGTGGCTACTGGGTTGGACAGTGAGATAGAGACCATTTTCTGCCATCACAGAAAGTTCTGTTGGACACTGCTAGTAGGGTCTTGGCTTGTGTATGAACTCTGACTTTCACTCTCCAGTGGAAAGCCATTGGAGGGCTTTAAACAGAGGAGGCACGTGCTCTGCATTTTGATCTCAGAAGACGGCTGTGTTGAGGAGAGTCTCTAACGGGGCAATGTTGAAAGCCCAGAGACCGTTAATAGTGCAGAGATGACTGCCTTGGATGAGGAGGAAGCAGGGAGTATGAAGATAAGTTGTTAGATCTTGGATATATTTTGAAGGCAGAACCCATAAACTTTCTGATGGAATTGATATGTGGTAAGAAGAAAAAAAAGGACAAGCTATTGTGGGTGATGGTAGGGAAGAGAACTGAACTCCCACTTGCTTGAACCAGGGAAGGCAGAGCTCTGTGGGGAAGAGGAAGGCTAGAGGATGCTCACGTAGGCAGCAGGAGATGAAGGAGCCAGGGGGTGGACTCTTGGAAGTTTAAGCTTTGTGGAGTAAGTTTCAAATAGTTGCTGAAAGGTGAGTTAAAAAGCATAATAGTGGCCTGCGTTCGTCTCCAACAGAGTCTGCTTATATGCAAGCAAGGGGACAGGAGTGGGCTGGGTTCTTCCAGGAATGGCTTTTTTTTTTCCCCTAAACGGATTTGTAAGAAAATACAGAGTGGAAGAGTTGGCAAGAGGGACATTACAAAAACAGACCATGGAATCTAAATTGACTAAGTAGGAAAACCAAAAAAAGCTGAGAGCTGATGCATGGGGGGAAAGCAGAGGGATCAATAGATTGGAGGTTCCAACATTTCTAAGAATGGCTGAAGTTGTTCATTGTGCAAGTTGGAAGGTGAAATGCTTGTCAAAGAGCTAAATGCTTGAGTCAGTAATTTTGCAGGCAGAGCTATCCTTGGTGATGACAGGGTCATTCGTTGAAATCCATCCAGATGTGTCATCATTTGGGCAAACTTGCCAAGTCTCAGAATTCCAAGTGATAGGTTCTATGGATCCCACCTAAGCATGTTTGGTAATCAAAAACCCAAGAGTACAGGAGTGAGAGGCTGGAGAGCCAGCCTAGAGTTCCAGGCCTGACAAACCAGCTGTGTAACTATGGACCTTGAGGAAATGACCTTGTCATCTCCTGCATCTCTAGTTTGGACTCGATGGCCTTACCACAATATAGTCTTTTCTCCAGACACTGATCTTCAACATGGACCTGGAGGATTTGTCTCTGAGAAATTTGCAACTCTACAGATTTTTATCTGCTGACGTCCCTTAGAATATCAAACACTGAGAAAGCTACCCTCCTGATCACATGCTGGAATCTTGACCATGTAGTCATTTGAGTGGGTGACACAGGGATTATATACCACATTACCACGTCTCTGGTGTCTTTCAGGTCCTGGGGTGGTTGGATATTTACATTTTTCTCTCCAAGTCTCTCCATCAAAAAATCATATTTCTTTCCATTTCTCTTCCCCTTCAAGGGCACAAGAGAGAATGAAAAATAATCTGAGGTAAATTTTTAACAAGGTGGTCTAAGCTTTGTAGCCTTGGCTGAGGAAGTTGAGTGGTAGTTTTTAGCTGAAATAGCCACATTGTGAGTTTTCTCCTGAGTCTTTGGAATGATCTAAACTGTCTTACCTGCTGTTTGAACTGGTTAAGCCTCTTGAGGACAGAAAACAAAACAGGAATGTTGAAATGCAAACAGACAGCTCTGAAGTTCCAGTTAGTCCCCAGATCAAAATGAAGCCTCAACTGACGCTGATGTCTGTGCTGATGTCTCCACAGATGTCTCTAGATAGGCTCTAGAAAAATCTCACTAGTTGTATTTCTTTTTGTGGATTGGAGTCCTAAGGTAGGTAAGAAAAGCAAAAACAAAATAAAAACAAAGGATCTCATACTTGGAATTTACTCAGCATCAGTTGAATAGCTAATTGTTTCTTGTGTTCATCCCCTCCCCCTCCTTTTTTCTGCCTGAATAGATAATCCTTACAAAACATCTATTCATTCTACAAGTGAAAATTTCAGGAATACTCGATACTAACCACTGGCAAGAGTAATGGACAGAGATTGAGTGATGGATCTGAGTGCATTGTGGCTGATGTACATTTTGGTGTTTTGAATGCCAGTTTACAAGTATTTTAGCAACAGGAAAAGAAGATTTATAGCATTTTAATTAATGAATACAATAAAGGTTAAAACTTGCAGGTAAATTTATAAGATATGACACTTTTGATAGGTTGTTTTTGAGCATAAAGTCAGTTGTTTTTGTTGCTTCAAAAAAGGTCCTAGGGCTGGGAGGTAGCTCAGTGGCAAAGCATCTGCCTTGCATTGGCAAAGTAATGGGTTGAACCCCCAGTTCCAAAAAAAGGTCCTGATAATTAATGGTGAGTTTCTTTTGTATTTTGATGTGACCACTTTCATTGATAAACAATTAGTTAAGGAAAATAAGATGAGAATACAGCTTAGTGAAAAGAACACTACCAGGTTTTTAATTGCTAAGTTAAATTTGAGCTCTTATTTGGTTTTTGTTTTGAACTGACTGCATGGTTTGGGGTAAGTTGCTGAGCTCTTTTAATTTTAACCTACAAAACTAGAATGAGAAAAATGTTAGTGAAAAAAAATCGTAAAAGTGTTTTAAAGTGCATGTGAAAGGCATGATCTGAAACTACAGTTGGGTTGGTTTTTTAACTGAAAATACCTGATCTTGTCAGTAAGCCTAAAGTATTTAGCATGGTTAGTTTATTTTTTAAGCCTCCATTTAATTTTAGGTGCTTATAAGCTCTTCAATTTGTTAATGGAAAGGAACTCCATTTACACCGGATGGCTACACAGCAACTTATTCTGGTAAAATAATCTCTTAAATCCTTATATACACAGTCACTAACCGTTGGCTTTATAAGGTCAGTACCAGCAGACTAGCCCTGTGGCTCTTAGGAGCTCAGTGTGTCCAAGATAGCACTAACTCGAACAAACACATAAAATAGCAAGTAGTTTAAACAGTACCATTTGATTTGAATTTAACCTAGTCTGAATAGAGGACTAAAAAAAAAAAAAAAAAAATCACCAACAAAATTGCATTAAGTATAGAGATTGTTAGGTTGTATCAATGCAGTTTAGCTATGCTTTTTAGAAAGCAAAGTTTAGAGAATGGAACCCCTTAAAGTCATATATTCGTCAACTATTACATGCTACAACTTGCAGGCCAGCATTTTTTTCTGACTGCTGACTACATTTGAAAAAGGCTTTACAAACTGACAATCAGTCCCAGTCCCAGAGGCCACAAAGAAGCATAGTCCCCCATAAAGGAGTAAATCCTACTGGGGTTAGCTAAGGCCTGGAGGCTTTAGGACCATGGAATGCCAGGCTCCAGGGTTCTGAGTTCCAATATTGACTCTGCCTGTGAGTCACTCTGAACCAGTCACCCAGGCTCTTGTGTTTCTCTCTTTAGAGAAGAGCTAAGACTATTGACTTTTCAGTGGTTGCAAAACATATTATAAAAGGCTAGAAAAGTACTATGCAAACATGTGAATATCATGAAATATAGAAGGTATGATTTCAAAATAGAGGTTTTTTTTCCCCCTTTGAGGTACTACTGCAGATCAAACCCAGCAGTGCTTTACCACTGAGCTACATCCCAGCCCTTTTTATTTTTTGAGACAGAATATTGCTAAATTGCTGAGGCTGGCCTCAAACTTGCGATCCTCTTGCCTCAGTCTCCCAAGTCACTGGGATAACAGGTGTGCACCATTATGCCAGGCTGGAGGTTTATTTTTGGAATTTTAATTTGAACAGTGTAAGTTTGAGTCATTGTGCTATTGGTCTGTGTTGCTTACTGAAAGGAAAAACTTGAGCAATTGCTTTACTAGAGCGGTTAATTGATTATTAGAGATGCACAGGTTTCTAGAATGGTGCATTAAAATTTAGTAACCTCATTTTCCAAGAGGGAGATTGACATTGGTTAAGTATTGGGTACTGTAATTGTTGAATCTCCATATGTGTCATAAACAACCCCCGCCACACACACAAAAAAGTAAACTGTCAGGGGACCTTTTAAAAAAAGTCTTTAGTCAGGTGTAGTGGTGTATGACTATTACCTCAACTATTCTGGAGGCTGAAGCAGGAGGATTGCTGGTTTGAGGTCAACCTGGTGAGACCCTGTCAAAATTAAAAATGAAAAGGGCTGGGGATGTATTCAGTGGTAAAGCACCCCTGGGATCAATTCCCCATATTGAAAAAAAGTCTAACAAAATTTAAAAAGAAGTTGATGAAAGTCATTGGTCAGCTTTTCAATACTAGTTTGAATTTTTGAATTCTGACTTGCTGGATATTACTTGGATGTTTCCTTAGTACAGTGAACCTTTCTAAAATAGAACTCATTGGGTTTTGTTGTTGGCAGTGTCAAGGATTGCACATGCTAAATAAGTGTTCTACCACTGAGCTACATACACTCCAGCCCTATTTTCCCTTCTCCTAATGATGTGGCCAGCTTCTCATCCATAAGAAAAAAAGAACATAATTTTCAAATCTTTACTCTTTCTGGATCCTTTTTTTTGTGATAGTGGAGATTGAACTCAGGGGTACTCGATCACTGAGCCACATCCCTAGCCCTATTTTGTGTTTTATTTAGAGACAGGGTCTCACTGAGTTGCTTAGCAAGCCTCATTGCTGAGGCTGGCTTTGAACTCACAATTGCTGAGGCTGGCTTTGAACTCACGATTCTCCTGTCTCAGCCTCCCTAAGTGCTGGGATTATAGGCTTGTGCCACCACACCTGGCTCTTTCTGGATCCTTTATACTCTTGACTAATGTAGTCAGTCCTGAAATCCTTTTAGTTTAGTTTTAGATACTAATGTCTATCATCTCTCTTCTGATTTCCCAGTGACATTGTACTATATTCCTATCACCCCAAATCAATAGCTTGTCTTTTTATATTTATTTCAACTTATTTAACAAAATAAAACACTGGAGATACTCAAGTTCCCTTTAAATACTAGTTCTAGTTCCAATGTCTCTGTACTCACCTTCCAGACCCATGTTAGTTTGACATGTGATTTTTACATATTTTTTATATATCTACATGTACCCATAATTAATCTTTTGTATCATTTAATGAGTTTAAATATGCATAAATGGTTTCATATATACCTATTGCTCTGTGATTTGCTTATTTTCTTTTTTTTTACAGTTTTAAAGATCTATCCTGTTTGTGTGTGTGTAAGCACACTCATACATGCATACACATATTGTTATTAATTGGTATTTCATGGTATAAATAGTACCACATTTTATTCAGTCCATTAGTGGATATATGATTGTTTAAATTTTTTCACTAATATAAATGATGCTTGTATTATTTTTACATTTGTTGGAAATAGGCAATAGTTTCTTAACACCTAGATGCAGAATTACCACCTCTTGAATATGCACAATTTAACTTTTAAGAGATATTATCTAATTGATTTTCCACCGTTAGAAAACCATTTCCCCCAATACTCTCCAACACTTTTCAGACTTCTTAGTCTTTGCCAATTCTGGGGTAACAAATGGTTTTCTTTTTTTTGTTGTTTGGTACTGGAGATTGAACTCAGGGGCACTCGACCACTGAGCCACATCCCCAGCCCTATTTTGTGTTTTATGTAGGGACAGGGTCTCACTGAGTTGCTTAGCGCCTTGTCGTTGCTGAGGCTGGCTTTGAACTTGGATTCTCCTGTCTCAGCCACCCTAAGTGCTGGGATTACAGGATTGAGGCACCGCGCCCGGCTATAAATGGTTTTCTCTTGGGCTTTTTAGCTTGGTTCCAGTCTACCCTGTCCACAGCTGTTGCGCTAATCCTCTTCCCTAAGTGCAGCTCTATCAGGCCTTCTCCTAGTCAGACACTGTCCAGGGCTCTCCACTGTCTCTACTGTCCAGACCACGCCAGGTCATCTGCAAGTGTCCAGTCTTGCCTCATCTATCTGGCTACAGTCAGGCCGGAATGAATAGCTCACCATTTTCTCAAACTCAGCTTTTACTTTTCAGCCTCTGCAACTTGATCATGCTCTTCTGAGTTCTTTTATTGATTCAATAAATATTTATTGAGCTCTTTACTTCCTGCCAGGTGCTGGGAATAGAAGGGTGAACAAGAAAGACAATATCTAGGTACTTATGGAGCTTATAATTTTTAGCAGAGGGTAGAGATGAGTAGAAAAGAAACTGGTAAAAATTTGAACAAGAGAATTTTCCATAGTTTTAAGTACCATAAAAAAAGTAAAATAGTATGTTAATATGAGATTGTGTGGGGGATGGTGATGGCAGAGGATGTGGGCAAGTCCAGGTGGGAACATGAGAGGGGCAGGTGCTCTGGGAAGGCTGTGCATAGGTTATATTCCTTCTGAGATCAGCAACATGAAACTCATTCACACCAGAAGTGTTTCTGATTCAGAGCAAGTACAGATTCTCATGTGGAATGGCCTCAGTGTTCTAAAGAACAGAGCTGCCCTTGTGGCTGGGTGGTCGGGGCTGGGAGAGAGGTAGATGCTGTAGTAGATAGAGGCAGGCACAGCCATGCTTCTCGGGACCTGGATGATGCTCTCTTCCAAAGCCAACACGGGTGACAGTGCTTTTGACTTTGAGGTTGCGACATCCTCTCTTCCTAACCATCTCCCATCCTGCAGACTGAGAGCCATTCTTTTGGGCTCCCATCATACACTAAGAGCCACAGTATTCAACGAAGTGCTTTGGGATCTTGGTGTCTTCCCAAAAACCAGTTTGTTTTCATATTGTTTTGTTACTACCTCCTGAGGGACAGTACTTCATGGCCCAGAATGAGGAAAGTAGAGGGAAAAAAGGTAGCATGCAGTCGAAGCCTGTCCTTTTTGATTGAATCACCGGAATCTCGGGGAGATACTTTCCTGCAGCATACCTGAGCTAATTTTCACAATGACAAGTAAGATAAATTGAACTTTCCTTAATAATTGATAAGACCAACTGGATTTCTAAAAGTGATTTTTTTCCCACTCCTCCCAGGTTTTTTTTTTTTTTTTTAATTTCCTTCTCAGGATAACAGTTTGTGGACTGTCACCTAAAGTATCTTTTCAGTGCTCTACATACCCTGAGCTTTTTTATAAAGAAGTCATGGAGTGTTTTGTGCAATGGGGACCTTTTCCCCAGCCTCAGCCAGTTCATGAAGATAACATTATATGCCAGAGGCCTTGATAGGTGTGTTTTATATCTCTTTATCTTCAGGATAATCTTTGAGAATGACCTTAGACCTGATGTACACATGAAAACAAAACAAAACAAAAAAATAACAACTGAGGTTCACAGAGGTTGTTATTTGTTCTGAGTTGCAGAATTAATGAACAGGGAGGCTGGCTTTTATATTTGGAGCTTCTAACCAATGCTCCAAATACAAATGCTACCATGCTTGAAGTAATAATAGAGCAAACACTAGGCACTTACTAATATCTCTAGATACGTCCTGTGCGATCATAACCACTGAGATGTGCATGGATCACTCTTCCTTGGGGAATGCCTGTTCTTCACATGTTCATCAGAGACAGCAGGAGGCACTTTGTGCAGTGGAGGACAGTGGAGGACAGCAGGAGGCACTTTGTGCAGTGGAGGACAGCACTGAATGCATGTTCTTCACATGTTCATCAGAGACAGCAGGAGGCACTTTGTGCAGTGGAGGACAGCACTGACTGTGCCTGCAGCTGCACCTCTGGGTCATGGTCTTTTCTGAGCTCACTATCTTCATGGAAGTTGCTTAGCATCTACTCTAGTTTGTTTTCCATATTTTTTAATTTATTTTTTATTTTTTGTGGTTCCCGGTATTGAACTCAGGGGCACTCAACCACTGAGCCACATCCCCAGCGCTATTTTGTATTTTATTTAGAGACAAGGTCTCACTGAGTTGCCTAGCGCCTTGCTTTTGCTAAGGCTGGCTTTGAATTCACGATCCTGCCTCAGCCTCTCTAGCTGCTGGGATTACAGGTGTGTGCCACCACACCCATTTGGTTTCCCTGTTTTTAAGGGGGAAGATGATAATAGTATCTACATCATCCTTGGGTTGATGTAAGGATTTTTCTTTTCTTTTTTTTGTGGTGCTAGGGATTGAACTTAGGGCTTTGTGCATACTAGTGAAATGCGCTACCAACTGAGCTCCATCCCCAGCACCTATTGTCAGGATTAAATGGGACATACACTTACAGGGCTTAGTATGGAGACTTGCACTTGGTAAACCCTCACTTAGTGTTCTATCTGGTCTGAGCCCAAATGTTACCTTCCCAAGAGGACTCACCTGACTTGGAGCTAGTGTGGACACCCCCCCACAGCCCGTGCACTGGCATGGCACTCAACACACCTGCCCTCTTTGCCTGCACCTACCTACTTCTCTTAAAAATCTCATTCTTGGGATCTCAGGTTTATTAACTGACTATCTCTTCCACAAAGATGTGAAATCTCTGTGGATCTTTTCGTTCCTGTCTCTCAAGCCTGGCATATAGTTGGTTCTCGGTACACGTTTGTGTCATGGTTGTTTCTGACCACCCTGAACTAGAGCTTCATTTTGAACCAAATAATCAGTACTTGGCTTTCCCCTCAGTATGCCCTGCAGATTAGAGTCCCTCAAACTCCATCCCCAAAGCTTCAGATAGGATCCCAGATACCTCATGAGTCTCTACTTCTAGCTCTCTTCAAACTATATTTCCAACTATCTGCCAATAAGATTCTGGTGGGCGTCCCAAGGACACTGTGTTCAAAACCAGGTTCACTGCCTCTTCTCCGAAGCCAGGGGCTCTTTCTGTGCCCCTGTGCTGGCTGGATGATGTGTGCTTTCACTCGCCCTCTTGGAAACCTGGAAGATCTTCTATAATCTTCCCCTCCTCTCAGCCTGCAGCCAGTCAGTCTCCAAGGATCACTGTTGTCATTGTCACCTTCATCACTGTCATTGCTGTGTCACCATTGAGCAAGAACCTTGGGCAGATGAGCATAATATTTCATTGGCCCCAGAAGGCAGATTTTCTCCCATATAAAATAAGCAGAGTGAGGTTTTCAAGAAGTTCAAAACTAGCCATGCAAGGTGGCACACGCCTGTGATCCCAGCTCCTCAGGAGGCTGAGGTAGGAGGGTCACACGTTAGAGGCCAGCTTCAGCAACTTTAGCCAGACCCTGTCTCAAAAGGAAACATGAAAAGGGCTGGGGATGTGGCTCAGTGGTAAAATGCCTTGAACTCAATCCCCATCATCACTCACACGAAAAAATGTTCAAGGTTTGCCTAAGACACACAGTTTTAGAAGTCAAGGAGAGCCAGCATTTGGCCCACCTGACTCCAAAGCACATGCCCTAAACCTCAGGAATTCCCCCAGTGAGTTCCATCCTCTAACAGGAAGATCAAGGCTTTAATTCGGGATAGATCTGGCCTGATTGATGCAATAGACTTTCATCTGACCTACCAAACCCAGTGCCTTCCATGACGTGCCTTCTCTGTCCTGCATGATACTACCTTTCTAAAATACAAATCCAGTCCTGTGACTCCTCTGCATAAAAACTGCTTTTGGTTCCCTTTTGCATCTTTTGAAGTCTAAACTCCTCAGTCGCATACTGTCCCGGTCTGTTGTCTGTTCTTCTCAGAGCCTCTTCCTCCCTCCATGCCTCCCACCCACAGCTGCACCTGAGCTAGACACAGGCTAGCTACTCCCCTGCTAGACATAGGCAGGCTCAGCACACATTGCCCTGGGCCCACAACACCCCTTATCCTCTTTGCTCAGTGAAATCTTTTTCATCCTTTAACTTTCAGCTCATAAGCCACATCCTCTGCGAAGGCTTTCAGAAAAGGCCACAGCCAGCCACTACCACCTGTGTTCCTCAGAGCATTCTGCACCTATTTTGTGGGTGAACACATTTCTGAATCAGAGGTAGAGATGTGACAGTTCAGACAGCTAAGCTAAGAATGTGCTCCTGGAGACGATGGTCCAGTTAATGAAGCAAAGCCCACAAGAGACGCTCAAGGAGGGTATCCTCTTTGCCCTCTGCTACCGCGCTGGGGGCTGCGCAGGCTTTTCCAAGGTTGGGAGATACTGGGGCTCTTTTTATCTGCCCTGCAGTGGACATGCTGCCCATCAGTTGTTTGCTGAATGTATGAAAGGTGCAGGCCTAATGAGAGTCTAAGACTTGAATCCAGAAATCATTTGGAGATATTCACTTGCAGGACATGGGAAAATACCTCATTGATGCTAAAAATGGAAAACTGGTGAAGTTTGCACCTTTTTTTCCCCCACTCCTATTATTTTAGTGGTACCAGAAGTGTGCACATTTCTCCAAATAACCAACAAGCCAACCAACCAGCCAGCTGTTTGTAATAGATGTCCCAGCATCTGCTTAAGCACTAGGCCTCGGCTTAAGCCTTGGCTTCACCACTGGAACACTATACTTCCTCATCTCAAAAATGGGGATAGCCGGGTGCGGTGGCGCACACCTGTAATCCTAGCACTTTGGGAGGCTGAGACAGGAGAATCTCGAGTTCAAAGCCAGCCTCAGCAACGGTGAGGCGCTAAGCAATTCAGTGAGGCCCTGTCTCTACATAAAACACAAAATAGGGCTGAGGATGTGGCTCAGGGGTCAAGTACCCCTGAGTTCAATCCCCAGTACCAAAAAAAAAAATGGGGATAATGTGGCTCCTTGCAGGGGTTGCTGTGAAGATTCTATGAGTGAATTGAAGGAAATTAGCAAGCACAGGCCTGACGAAGGAGTCTTTGTTACAGGCACAAAGATAATGTGTGGCTCATCACTATAAACAGGAACTAGAAGGCAAGGTCATGTTCTAAAATAACTTTAAAGTCAGGATTTCATTGGGAATTATAAGTGAAGTCAGTTAAGAATATGACTGATATGTGATTGCTTTAACATAAGATGCAATCCCCCTAAACTTTAAAGTTCTCTGACTTCACCCATGTAGTTTACAACTGGGCTGGGGGAGGTGTGATTCTCCATTTGTTTTCCCTCACCTTTGTGGTTTTGATTGGCTTAGTCTCATCCCAAACCTTGCTGTGTGTGGGAATCACTGGAGTGTTTTACAGACTGCTATGCTCCACCCCAAACCTCCTGAATCAGTACCAGGGACAGGAAGAGAACCGTATATCTACATTTATTTATTTATTTTTTAATTTAAAAGTGTTTCTTACTTGTAGATGGACACAATACCTTTATTTCATTTATTTCTTTTTATGTGGTCCTGAGGATCGAACCCAGTGCCTTGCATGTGCTAAGAAGCAAGGGCTCTTCCACTGAGCTCCAGCTCCAGCCCCGTAAATATAAATTTATAAAAACTCCCTTGTGGTTTTGATAATCTGCAAAGTTTGGGAACTGGTTGCATACACACTGCTTGGAAGAGCTTAGTTGGTGCTCAACACTGAGACATTTCTGAGCTTTTTCTTTCTTTTAATTAAAAAAAGTTTATCTCTACATAGAAAGTATTAGCTTTCTCAATGTCCATTTCACCTTCTGCTGTTGTCTGGGGGTGCGGGGAAACTGGCACCACTGAAACAATAGGAGAAAAAAGGTGCAAACTTTGCCAGTTTCCCACCTTGTTAGCATCAGAGAGGTGTTTCCCCATGTCCTGCTGTGGCAATTTAAATGGTAATGTAGTTAAGGACGATAATCTTTTAGCAATCCGAAGTGTTTTTATGACATTCTCGTTTCTCTCTTCTGCATTCTGTACTTGTCCTCTTGCTTTTTTGCTTGGAGAGGCAAGTGTTTAAATTCTTTGGACTTTCAAACCTTAAAAAGAAAAAAAAAATCCTATCCTAATATCTTCTCAGCAGTACTTGTAAAAGAGGAGGAACACGTCCACCTCTTAACCTGAGCTCTGCAATTTGAATGTGCTGAGTCACCCAGTCTTTGCAGGGTCAAGCGCCTAGGAAAAGTACAGCAGAAAATCACACTGGAAGCAGCCACCTGGTGTGTCATTATTTGAATAGGAACAAGAAGAGTGGAAAGGGACAGTGTATAGATACACTTTATATACATTATATAGACTTTTAAACTTATTTTTAGGGATTTATAATGGTTGCATAAGTCCTCTCTCTCTCTCTCTCTTTTTTTTTGGTGATTTATTGGTGAACTTCTTTAAATATTTCTTCCTGTTCCTAGAACTTGCAAGTGAATATAAATGATAAAGCATTTGTCTTGTAATTTCTAGAAAGAGGAAAATAGTCTCTGCCGTTATTCCAAAGTTTTCCATAATTAAGATACTTGAATTAGTGTTCATTTAAAGAATTCATATAAAAAAATACAAGAATTGAAAACTGATGTCTGAGTCCAGCTCAACTTTTAGGAAGTCTGTTTTCCTATTTTTGTTCATGTAGATGAATAGACAGGAGATGTTACTGCTGTATTAATAGGGGAAGTGGAAGGAAGCTAGTTTCCTTAGAATCAGAAAGTTTGTAGAACTCTTGTTGGGAATGTGGATTATAGATAAGATAAAAGTCAAAATAATTTGTATATTGAACCTGTTATTTTATTTTCATAGTGTAAAAGCGGCTCCCTTTCAAGTGATCCTTTCAAGTTTCCTCCAACTGGAAACTTAGAAAACTTACTCGTATTGACAGACATCTCAAGGTCTTTCCACAAGGTGGGAATTTACTAGAGGACCGGTAGACGTGATCTTCCTCCAGAGTGCTCCGAGTCAGAGTGGGGACCAGCATCCCTGCACAGGCTCCTGGGGGGTATCAGAAAGAGCGAGCGCAGCACTCCTGTGTATCAGAGGCTGGCTCTATGATTTAATTTGCATTCTTTCATTCCATCCTTACATTCCCCTATAAAGGAAGAACTTTTATTTTCAATACCTTAAAGAGGTTAAACGTTTCCATAGCACTCCTACTTAGTGGCAGGGTGGGAATTTAAACCCAAGCAGGGAGACTCTGACATCCTGGTGACTAAGCACCATAGAGGCTGCCTCCTAGCTCATAAAAGTGACTACTCACTAGCAAGTAATGCCAAGTATGGAGGAACATCACCGTTGGTTGGATTCCTGCTTTCCCTCAGTGCACAATTAAGAGGGAACAGTGGTGGGATGCGGTGGGGTGAGGTGGGTGAAGGAAAGGCTGGGAAGAAGAGCAGGAAAGCTACAAACTTCACCCAGCAGCCCAGTGGGACTCAGAGAAAGATTCTAACGTCCTGTACTTCACTGCTCTTGGCTATTTTGTAACTGACATCTACAGATGAAAAGTATTAATAATCTGTTGTCATTTTTATCTAGTTTCAATCAGTAGACATAATATAATGACTTGGCAATTAAAAAATAACAAAATCTCTAAACTAACTGCCTTTCATTACTGTGCTTCCTGACTAGACCTGGAATTGGGCTGATGTGGCTAAGGGTAGAATAAAGGCTTTTTCTAGGGGAGGACAAGAACATGGGACTCCAGCACGCAGCAGAGTGGTACAGCATTACAGATCAGGATGAGAGGAGATATATATATGTATTTTTAAAAATTTATTTTTGTTTTTGGGGAAAGGATTGAACCCAGGGGAGCTTTACCACTGAATTACACCCCCAGTTTATTTAATTTTTAAAAAATTTTTTTTTTTTGAAACCAGGGATTGAACTCAGCGGTGCTCGACCACTGAGCCACATCCCCAGCCCTATTTTGTGTTTTATGTAGAGACAGGGTCTCACTAGGTTGCTTAGCGCCTCACCATTGCTGAGGCTGGCTTTGAACTGGCGATTCTCCTGTCTCAGCCTCCCTAAGTGCTGGGATTACAGGCTTGAGCCACTGTGCCCGGCTTAATTTTTTAATTTTTAAAGTTTTTTGAGACAGGGTCTTGCTATGTTGCTGGCCTCAAACTTGTGATCCTCCTGCCTCAGCCTCTTGAGTCACTGGGATTATAGTCATGTGTCACCATGCCTGGCCCAACAAAATTTTAATTCTCAATGGTTTCCAAGCTTTGTGATCTGGGACAAGTAATATGAGTCCTATTAAATTAGGATGGTTCCTTTTCCTAGGTCTTAGCATGGGGCCAGAGGAGACACTCAGCAAAGTGAAATTTTTATTCTTCTTTCCTCAGATGCGCAGGTAGAATTAGCTCAGTGGCTAAGCATCCTCAGAGACCATGTAAAGGAGTAGGAATGTTCTGGGGTCACAAGCCCATGTCTGAGCCCTGGCTCAGGTCAGAGCCCTTCTGGAGAAGATGAGATTTGAACAGAGATGTGAGGTTGCTGAACAAGTTAGCTATGTGGAGATCTTGGCAGGGCAGGCTTCCAAGCAGAGGAAATGGCTGAGGATATATCCTCAAGGAAGAGCAAGGAAGTCAGTGGGGCTGAACAGAATGAGTGAAGGCGAAGGTACTGGAAGGCAAGGTCAGTGAAGTCAGGCAGACTGCTGAGCACCATTTCAAGGACTTTGCATTTTAGTCACGAGAGAAACAGAACCATGGCAAAGGAGGACACGATGTGACTGAGAATTCAGCAGGATCACTCCAGGGCCAGGGTGTGGCTCAGTGATAGAGTGCTTGCCTAGCATGTGCCAGGCCCTGGATTCAACTGCAGTGCTCCCCCATCCTCACCCCCATCCCAAAAAAGGAAAATAAATTGTAAAGATCACTCTGATTGCTGTATTGAGAATAGACTGGTAGGATGAGGCAGGATCACCAGTAAAGAGTCGTCACTGTAACTGAAATAAAAGATGGTGATGGCTCAGACCTGGGTTCCCACTATACAGAGGATGGGAAGTAGGCAGATTCTGGATATGTTCTGAAGCAGAACCAACCAGGACTTATTCCTGGGGTGGATATAGCATTAAGAGAAAGAGAAAAGTCAAGTATCAAGTCAAAAGGTTAGGCATAGCTGGGCACGGTGGCACACACCTGTAATCCCAGCACTTTGGGAGGCTGAGACAGGAGAATCACCAGTTCAAATCCAGCCTCAGTAACAGTGAGGCGCTAAGCAACTCAGTGAGACCCTGTCTCTACATAAAACACAAAATAGGGCTGGGGATGTGGCTCAGTGGTAGAGTACCCCTGAGTTCAATCCCCGGTACAAAAAAAAAAAAAAAAAAGTTTAGGCATGAGCAACTGGAAGACTGAACTTGCCAGCACCTGGGGTCAGGAAGCTAAACAGATAGGACAGATTTGGACACAACACCAGGAGTTCATTTTGATTCATGTTGAGTGGAGGGGTTCACCCATTAGCCAAGTGGAGAGAGAGGAGTCTGGGATGGTGAACACTTGGAAATTACCAGCATATTCATATTTTAAACTAGAGACAAATGAGATCATAAAGGGAATCTTGATAGAGCCATTAGGCGCGGTGGTGCAAGCCTGTAATCCCAGCACTTTGGGAGGCTGAGACAGGAGGATCACGGATTCAAAGCCAGCCTCAGCAAAGGCGAGGCACTAAGCAACTCAGTGAGACCCTGTCTCTACATAAAACACAAAATAGGGCTGGGGATGTGGCTCAGGGGTTGAGTACCCCTGAGTTCAATCCCCAGTACCAAAGAAAAAAAAAAAAGGGAGCGTTGACAGAGAAGAGAGAGCAGAGGGGGATCAAGACTGCACTTTGAGGCACCACAGTAGAGAGTTCTAGAAGAGGAGGAGAGAAGGAGGGATGGGCAGAGGGGAGTTGAGACAGGACAGCCTACCAGGCCCTTTCAGAGGTGGGGCTCACCAAGCTAATGGCAGGGAAAGAATTATAGGTGAGGAAGAGGGTGAGTGCCCAGACCTGGGGTGGGAGGAGGAGGGAGAGGATAGTAAGTGGCATGGGGCACTTAGGAGGGGAGTGCAGGGGAGTGGTTGGAAGTTTGAGGCTGTAGAATGAGTTTCCTTGACTTGTAAGGATCTGTACACTCAACTGGGGACTCTGGGAGTTTATTTCCTGATGATAAGAATGAGGATGGTGGTTAAGATTTATTGAAGTTTTTAACTTACTATGTGAAGCATATTACCTAGTTATCTCAATCTTCACACCTAACTCTTTAGGAATAGTAATAATATCCTCAGAAGGTGGAGGAACTAAGGCTCAGAAAGAGCAAAGATTTTACTCATAGTTCTCCAGTGAAAAGCTGCCATTAACCCAGGCAGGCCCATTCTGGAGCCTGTCCTTTTAATTACTAGCCATCCTGTCTCCTGGAGGGCTGGCACTTCTCCACTGGGATTCTGAGAGCCAGAAGCTGACAGCACATGTGGTTTCCCTAGAGAGCACCCAGCTCCATGGATTCTCAGGGGAGGTGTTTTACCAGCAAAGGGTTGAGATAGTTTTGGGGCCCTGGTGAAGGAGTTCAAGTAGGGCAGAGACTTAAGGGAACTGCTCCTGTGAGATGCTGACCTGGCACCACCATGGAGCATAGAGTGGAGGGGGGTGCCTAGGAGCTTGGAGTGGGAGACACATTTGGGGTAGATAAGCCCGACATGAGGCCAGCTGAGGGCTGGCAGGGCTTGGTAAATGAGCTGGAGCATGGAGTTGAGAGTCGAGTAAAGTAAAGTAAATGAGTGGTTCTGGGTGAGGGAAGCAACTTTCAGATCTCCACTGTCCTTTTCCGAATCAGATGCCCCTGGGAACAAGTCTGTCTCCCGCCTGACAGAGGAGGGACCTACCCCTACCCTTTGCTCTGCCTGCATCTGCTATGGTATGTTGGGGAAGGTCAAAAACCTCTCTGGGCTCTAAGAAGAGAGGGCAAATGTTCCAAACATTGATGCAGGTGTGAGAAAATGACACTTCCTTTAACAAGTCAGGTGGCTCTGGATGTTTGCTTTCAATACATTGGAGGGGAGACCTAAGCATAACTTTTTATTTTATTTTATTTTTGATACTGGGGATTGAACTCAGGGACACTCGACCACTGAGCCACATCCCAGCCCTATTTTGTGTTTTATGTAGAGACAGGGGCTCACTGAGTTGCTTAGTGCCTCGCTGTTGCTAAGGCTGGCTTTGAACTCATGATTCTCCTGCCTCAGCCTCCCAAAGTGCTGGGATTACAGGCATGCGCCACTGCGCCCGGCCTAAACATAACTTTTGATGATAGATTACAGAGTGACTGGGGGGCTATGACTTGCAAGGATTTAAAAACTTTGAGTGACGTTACTATAGTTAGAATACTTCCATTTCTTCAGTTATATATTTGAAAAGAGGTTCTCGGGGCACCTATAAAAAGAAAAACTGGTAATGAAGTTATTTTGTTTTACTTTTTGGCACTGTAAATCATTGGAATGCAATTATATCAAACTGTTTCCTCATAATATAAGGCATCCACAGACGTACCTACCTTTCTTTCTCTTTCTTTCTGTCTTTGTTTTTTTGGTACCAGGTATTGAACCCAGGAGGGCTTAACCACCGAGCCACATCCCCAATCCTTTTTATATTTTATTTAGAGACAGGGGCTCACTAAGTTACTTAGGACCTTACTGATTTCCTGAGGCTGGCTTTGAACTCTTGATCCTCCTGCCTCGGCTTCGTGGGCCACTGGGATTACAGGCGTGTTCCACCACACCCAGCTTGCAGAAAGTTTTAAAGTTTTAATTTATGTCCAGAGTTTTGTGGATAAAATATGTGAAAGTATTATCAATAAAAGATTTTAAGCCAGGTGTGTTGGTGCTCGCCTATAATTCTAGCTACTCTGGAGTCTGAGGCTGGAGGATCACAAGATTGAGGCCAACCTGGGCTACTTAGTGAGACCCTTTCTCAAGATAAAAAATAAAAAAACTCTTGGGATGTAGCTCAATGATAAAGCACCCTTGGGTTCCATCCAAAGTAGTGCCAAAAAATAATAATAAAAATAAATAAATAAAATAAAAATAAATTAATATCTGTGGTTAACACGGAAACCTGTACTCATTTTTTCAGTATTATTCATAATAGCCCCAAAGTGGAAACAAATCGAATGTCCACCAACTGATGAGTAGGTAAACCAAATGTGATTTATCCATATTACTGAGTATTATTGAATAACAGAAGAAATGGGTACTGATCCATGCTATGACGTAGAGAAACCTTAAAAACACTATACTGAATGAAGAAGCCAGCCACAGAAGGCTACATATTGCATGATTCCATTTGTATGAAATGTTTAGAAGAGTCAAATCCATACAGTAGATTGGTGGTTACTTAGGGGTGTGGTAGGAGAGGGGGTTGAGGGAGGCGACTGCTAACAGGCACAAGGTTTCTTGTTGGGGTGATAAAAATGTTTTCAAGCTGATGGTTGCAAACTGAAAACACTAAAAGTCATTAAGTTCTATAATTTTTTTTTTTATATTTATTTATTTTTGGTACTGCAGATTGAACCCAGGGGCGCTTAACCATTGAGCCACACCCCTAGCCCTTTTTGTAATATTTTATTTAGAGACAAGGTCTTGCTAAGTTGCTCAAGGCCTCACTAAGTTTCTGAGGCTGACTTTGAACTTGCCATTCTCCTGCTTCAGCCTCCTGGGCCACAGGGATACTGGCATGCATCACCAAGTTTTCATAATTTCAATGGATAAATTGATGGTGTGTGATTTATATCTCAACAATGCTATTAAAATAACTGTGGGACAAGTGGAATAAAAATAGGAGTTCAAGGAGAAATAAGAATGACATAATAGTCCATTAGAGAAGATCTCCTAGGAGCTGGGGTTGTGGCTCAGTGGTAAAGCTCTCAACTAGCATGGGTGAGGCACTAGGTTTGATCCTCAGCATTACATAAAAATAAATAAATTTTAAAAAACATCTAATTCAAATTCTTTCTAAAAAAAAATAAAAAAGGAGATCTTCTATGAGTGCAAAGTGCTATAAAGTAAATTTTTTATAACCATGTGAACTTGGGATAAGAACATTGGGTATCAAATTAGAAATTGCATAAAAGTGTGTAGTTTTCATTTTAGGAGATTCATGAACAAGATATCTTGAAGCCCAATTGATTAGCTCTCCTAAAGAGATTGGTTAGATTAAATAAGAAAAATGGACTGAAGAAAGAACATTAGGAGCACCAGAAATTAAAAATAATGCAGACAAACAGAGGTAGAAGAAGAACCAAGGGGAGACAGTTTCCAGGTGGAAAGGAGTGTCAGCATCACTCAAAATCATGCAAAATGAGGCTTCAAAACCATCTGTGATCAGCAATTATGAGGTTTTGACTTTGTTACCACATTTGTGTGTGTGGAAGGGAGGAGATCACCCAGGGTCTTGTGCATGCTAAGCAAGCACTATACCACTAAACTGTATCCCCAGCTCTTTTTATTTTGTGACAAGGTCTTGCTAAGTTGCCCAGGCTGGCCTGGAACTTTGGATCCTCTGCTTCAGTCTCCCAAGTAGCCAAGATGACTGGTGTGTGCCACTGTGGGTGGCTGGAACCATCCTCCTTCCACGCCCATCCCCAGTGCTGGGTATCAAACCCAGGGCTTCACACACACACTTGGCAAATGCTCTACAACACCCCCAGTCCCTGGCACTATTCATTTTAATGAATTAATTGCAGTCCAGTCCAGAGACGGGTGGCTGGAAAAAATTCAGAGGAGTTAGAGGAAAGAAACAGAGGGAGGAAGTGTAGACATCAGCTAGGGCCTGCTCTCTTAAGAAGTTAGAACACAGAGATAATAGGCAGCAGTTTGGTAATTCTGGGGAGAAGTGGTGTAAAGGTAGTTGTTACTATTGTAAAGATGAGATCGATGTGAACATGTTTGTAGGCAAAAGGTAAAAAGCTGGTGAGGGAGAGAGTGTAGAGGAGAGACACTCACTTCTGCAATGTGCAGAATGTCCTGCAAAGCAGTTAGCCTTGGTGGTGGCCACAGGAAAGCAGAGGGACACCTGCTCCTTTCCTTCAGAACTGTGGCCCTTCATTCCTGGTGAGCTAGGAGTTTCACTCAGTAGTTCTGCAGGAATTTTACATTCAGGCAGTGAACCATTATCTTCTGATTTGCATTTTCCAAAACAGCCTATTTCTTCATAGCTCCTGTCCAGTGTTGCAGATGTAGACCTGCCACAGAACGGGGATGTGGATGGACCAACACACTTGCTCAACATTCCTTTCAATTTGACTGGCTGACTTTTAGGGTAAAGTGGCTCCTAAATTTTCTGGGTAGGAGTAAAAAGAGTTTTGAATGTGCACTTTGTTTTACTCACTTTAGTTCTTTACGATTATGCTGGAAGTCAAACCAGTCCACCTTGGATGCTAAAGCCAGGAATCAGATAGCGGGAGGTGAGGAGGAGTTGCCTCTTTCTTCCAGGGCTGCCTGCACAATAGAGACTGGCCTGGCTTGTCACACCTGCTGGGCCCAAGTATGAATGATCTGGTTGAATGTGCAGTGTAAGACTGAAGAGGGTCATGTGAAAATCTACAGTGAACAGGAATTTCTTTTCTCCATAAGTAGCTTCATTGGTAGTCCAGTGTACTTGAACTTGTTTCATTTTTACTCTTATGAAATGCTCTCAACAATAACCACAAAAACAAAGAGAGAAGAAAGGAAGTATTTAGTAATATTAAGAGAGGGCCATGGTTGGGGTGAAACATGTTGCATTATTCACTGCTGCAGAAAAAGACAGAGCCAAGAGAATTTCTTATATTTCTTATGTACTTAGAGATTTTCATGACTCATTTGAAGGTCATTTGCGCATAGCAAGGTTATCGTAAGGGGGTTGACGTGCTCCTCTAAATTCCCCCAATCTTTATGTTTCTTCTCATGGTTTTATGCTAATCCTTTGAGAGATTGAAGAATCTGTTGTCAGGTAGTCAGGGAACGATGTTCCAGGTGGATGTATTCCAAGTTCCTCGGCATCTGGTGAACCATCTCTCAGGATATACTTTGGTGTAATCATACCAGCAGCAATGGTTATAGTTATTAGCAGAAGAAATTATTTATATCTGCTTTTGAATTTATATTTGATATACCTATTGTTATAATAATGGTTCCTCCATATCTGCAGGTTCCACACCATGGATTCAGCCCACCAAGAATGGAAAATGTCGTTAAGTCAATGAATTGAACATGTACATTTTTTGTCATTATTCCCCAAACAGTAGAGTGTGATAGCTATATATATATATATATATATATATATATATATATTTTTTTTTTTTTTTTTTTTGTATCAGGAATTGAACTCAGGGGCACTTGATCACTGAGCCACATTCTCATCCCTATTTTGTATTTTATTTAGAGACAGGGTCTCACTGGGTTGCTTGCTTTTTGCTGAGGCTAGATTTGAAGTTGCGATCCTCCTGTCTCAGCCTCCGGAGCCACTGGGATTACAGGCATGCGCCACCGCCCCCAGCTATCTGACAGCTATTTACATAGCATTTACATTGTATTAGGTATTATTAGTAATCTAGAGCTGATTTGAAGCATACGGGAGAATGTGCATGAATTATATGCAAATACTATACCATTTAATATAAGGGACTTGAACATCCACTTATTAGTTTTGGGGGTCCTGGAACCAATCCTCTACAGACACCAACAGACAGCTGTATTGTATTATTTTGTAGCTGTAATACTAAGTACCCCCACCATACCATGTGCTCAGAGCATTGAGAACACAAATATAAATAGACACAGCCTGTCTAAAGAGCTGTCCTTATAGAGGTTTCCATGGATCCCTGTCCTTGGGTGGAGTTCAGAGGCCCAGAGAACGTGGATGGGGGAAAGTTACATTTTCACTGACCTCTAACTAAAGCGTACAGTTCCTTCAGTTATGAATAGTGATGACAAACCCCAATAGTATCAGCTATACTCGTCAGCAGGAGAACTCACACCTATTTTCATATCATATTACAGCCGGTGCCTCTCTTTTGAAATGTTGTTTATACACAATCACTACTTTGGTAATAATTTGACCTAACACTGGATCTTATTATTTAATATTAATACATTAGCAAAAAGACATATGTTACCACATTAAATATAGGTTTTAATAATTTGATAACTGTATTTCATAGTCCATGAAATACTTCTGCATGCATTTGGGTATTTTACCTTATTCTGAGACTTCAAGGGAGTCCAAGTCTCAAAGAAATGGTGAAGAACTCTTTGAGGTTTACAGTGTCATGAGGGAGACTAGAAGCCTAAAGAGATGAAATACGTGTAAAGTGGAGAGGGGCAGCTAGAAACACGCCCAGGAACTTGGAAGCACAAGGCCAGGCTTGAGTCCTTTCAGGGTCTGCTTGTGGAGAGGATTCCTGGGCTGCATCTGAGATGAGGGGAGGAGAAAGAAACAGGATGACATTCCTGAGAGAGAACAGAGCAGTCCTGGGACAGGAACCCGCCAGGCCTGTGTGGCAAGGAGGAGAACTGGGAGTCTGGGCTCCCTGTGCTGAGTCTCAAGGGGTCTAAGGATGAATGCAGGTCTATGTTTATGGGAACAAAGCAGAGAGGGGTATTGTTTGAAAAAGGAAGTTCAGTTGTATAATAGAATTTTTGAAAACCGCTTTATTGATGTATAAATGACAAAAATACATTGCACACACCTGGAAGTTTTGACAGTGGTGTTATCTGTGAAAACATCACAGTCCTGATAGCACATCTGTCACCCCCTCTCCAAAGTTACCTAGAGCTCATTTGGCCTTTCCTGCCCCTGCAACTGCTCACCCACGTCAGCCATAGAGATTGGTTTGCTTTTCTCAAGTTTTATATGAATGCAGTCATACACCATGTACTCTTATTGGTCTGGCTTCTTTCACTTGGCAAAATGCATTTGAGGGTCGTGCACGTTGGTGCAGATCAGCAGTTTGTTTCTTTTCTTTTGTTTTCTGAATAGTATTTATTATAGAATTGCATACTTTGAAAAGGGAAACAATTAACCTTTGTTTCGTAATACAAAAATCTAAAAAGGAGTGAGTTTTTTTTTTTTTTTAATGCTTATCAAGTGGCTGAGAAATGCTGCTCTCGAGTGTGGTCAGCATGCATTCCAGCCCAAGATGTTCTTACCGTCAATGCTAAATTTGAGCACATTTGGAAATATTTTAGTCCTGAAAGAAGGCAGGACATCAAAACAACCGCTGCGGCCAACCCGGCATTTGCAACCACAGACTCTGATGAAAAGATTGGTAAAGACTCTCCCTAATGAAGTGTTCCAAAAGCATTTTCTGTGTCATCTGTTTTCCTTACAGCCTCCCCACTTAGTAGATAAGGGGCAAGGATTATTTTCCATGTTGCATAAGTAGGAAATGAGGTGTAGGGAGTTTGAGAGAATCATTACCCAAGACTGCAGTGAGTCTGGGCAGTGGAGAACTGCGAGGTCCTTGCCTCATCCTCCATCCCAGCCTTACTCGCTCAGGGGTTTGGAGAAAATGCAGCAATTTCACTTTCACTTTTGCTCGTTTGGGTTGTGGTAATATCTTTAGTTTGGAGAAGTTAAGGTTTTCTCTTCTTTCTTTTTCAAACTTTCTCTTTGTTTCTCAGTGTCAACACATGTGCTGGCTCTTCAGCTGAGCCAGACTGTCCAAGGACCTGCTTTATCATAGGATTTTTTTTTTTTTTTTGATACTGGGGATTGAACTCAGGGGCACTTGACCACTGAGCCACATCCCATGCCCTATTTTGTATTTTATTTAGAGACAGAATCTCACTGAGTTGCTGAGGCCGGCTTTGAACTTGCAATTCTCCTGTCTCAGCCTCCCAAAGTGCTGGGATTACAGGCGTGCGCCACTGCACCTGGTTTACCATAGACTTTTTTCCAGGTCCTGAGGAGATGCTGAGCTGGGTGGACGCTGGAGGTTAGTGTAGAGAGGATGGGACAAAAGGACCAAATGAAAAGCAAATTAATTTTTAGGGGGCCATGGAAAATTTGAGAACCAGGGGAGAAATATTTGTCCTTCCCCCCCCTCAAAATGTTCATGTATGTATATGCACATGATTTTGCAGTGATTTCAGGATGTTTAGGAGCTCTTCCCGATCTTGTCTGTTGGATTGATCTCAGGCTGAGTATTTTTGGCGGAGAATGAAATAGTAATGCCTTGAAGGAAACACAAAGCTGCAGTCAGTGAACAGAAAGAGAGATTAGAGATTAGATCCAAGTGGGTCAGAGAATCTGGTGATGGGTGGGACTGGGAGTGTTTTCATAAATCAGCCTTCAAGTTAGCGGTGGGGTGTTAATCTCTGGAAGGCACTGTTGTAGGCAGAGGGGAAAGAAGGTGAAAGACAGGGAGAATGGGAAGTAGAAAAATGCAAGTCAATCCCAGAAGTCCATTTTGGCTGGAGGAGAGATTATGTAAAGAGGAATCTTCAGAAGCAACCATAGAAAAGTAGGTAGGTGTCATATTACGAGTGGCATTTAAAGTAAGCTATTTTAAAAAAAATTTCCCACAGTAAGCTGGAGATATAGCTCAGTTGGTAGAGTGCTTGCCTGGCATGCACAAAGCCCTGGGTTCACTCCCCAGCATCACACACACACAAAAAAAATCCCCTAGTAAAATATTCTGTGATTCCTTTTATTTATTTATTTTTCAGATGGAGATTTTCAGGTGTGCATGTACGCTAACTTTTGGGGCGGGGGGTGGTACTGGGAGTTGAAGCCAGCAGCGCTTAACCACCGAGCCACATTCCAGCCCTTTTTTATATTTTTTTAGAGACGGGGTCTCGCTGAGTTGCTTAGGGCCTCACTAAGTTGCTATGGCTGGCTTTGAACTCACGATCCTCCTGCCTCAGCCTCCTGAGCCGCTAGGATTACAAGTGTGCTCCACTGCACCCGGCATGTAGGCTATCTTATTTTATATATGTTATTTACTATTTTCCTGTCGGTATCCTTTGTGGGCTCTTTGGCTCATTTCTTAGATACTGGAGCTCCCCAAATCCCTGCTCCTGAGCCTTTTCTCACTTTGAAAAATCTTGCTGCTTCTCATTCAAAAGACAATAGCATGTGTCGCATGCCTGTCATGTGCCACATACTGTGTTTCACTCACTAAATGTAATTTTGTGTATGACCACAAGCCTGTCCCATAATGATGAATGTCTTCATTTGACACATGTGGAAACTTGGGGAGGAGCATTACTTTCCCAGGGGCTTAGCCACAAAGGCTTCAGAGGAATGTCTTTTATGTTTATCTCCCCAAATCTGTTATCTTCAGGTTCCATCCCATAGAGCTCCGGAGCAGCGCATCCTATTACCCAGCCCACATTTCCATTAGAGACTTCCACGAACACCCAAAACTCAGTATTTCAAAACTCGGCCATTGACTCGTCCCCAAACCTGCACCATTACCTCAGTCAGTAAGTCAACCCTAATCATCATCTTTTCTTTTACCTTCTAAGATACCAATCCCAGCTTTATGCTGGATGCAGATGGTCACTATACCTTCCCAGCTACACGGAGATCATTCTGTCAAGATATATGGGAGGGGTGTAGCTCAGTGGTACAGTGTGTGCGAAGTCCCAAGTTTGATCCCCGGCACAAGAAAACAACGCACCCTCTTTTGCTTGGCTTTTCTGGTACATGCTTCACCCGATGATTTCCTCTCAGTATTCTTTTTACTGCAAAGGTGAGCAAACTGAGCTTTCTAAAGCTTGTCTGACCACCTTAAAAATGTTCAGTAGTGGGGCTGGGATTATGGCGCAGTGGTAGCGTGCTCGCCTAGCGCGCATGAGGCACTGGGTTCGATCCTCAGCACCACATAAAAATAAAATAAAGATATTCTGTCACCTACAACCAAAAAATAAATAAATATTAAAAAAAAAAAGAGCTACTTAAAAAAAAAAGTTCAGTAGTTCCCCTTTACCTTCACAATGAAACTCCATTTTCTTGGCATAACCAGTGATTGCTCTGAGCATTGCGATTGCTGTCACCTCCGCTCTGCCTCTCCATTCATGCTGCCTCTTTCCCAGTTGCAAACCCCACTTGCAGTTAGAATGGGATCCTGCCTAGGTCTTCCCTTTCTCCTTGGCCCTGGTGGCTCCCACCCCATTTCTCTTGGCCGACTTCTATTATCTTTCAAGATCCAGCTAAGGTGTCAGGATCTGGGTGCCTTTCCTTCCTCCTCTTTCCTCCCCACAACCTCTAACATACATAAGTCCTTCATAAAAATTATCAGATCCTATTTTAATCATTTGATGACCCTTATGTTTTTCCATTTCCCTGAGGTCAGAATTTTAGGGTGGAGCCCGAGAGTTACTTTGTTTTCTCTGTAACCCCATAGAGGAAGACAGCCTGGGGCGCGCAACACTTCTCACATCTCAGTAAATGTTTGTCGAATAACCCGTGGTGCTTCTCCCAGGCCTCAGTGTACTTAATCAGCTTTCAGTGACTGTCACACATGCCAAATGAGACAAACACTTGTAGATTTTTTTTTTTTTTTTTTTTTTTTTTTTTTTGGTGCTGGGGATTGAACTCAGGGGCACTCGACCACTGAGCCACATCCCCAGCCCTATTTTGTGTTTTATGTAGAGACAGGGTCTCACTGAGTTGCTTAGCACCTCGCCCTTGCTGAGGCTGGCTTTGAACTCGCGATTCTCCTGTCTCAGCCTCCCTAAGTGCTGGGATTACAGGCTTGAGCCACCGCGCCCGGCCGACTTGTAGATTTAACATTGTAAAGATGTGCTATATAAATCCACAAATAAGAATTAATTTCAATGTAGTTATTTTGAATTATCAAATTTACATCCTTTTTTTCCCCTTTGTTCAGTAGTAGGGATTAAATCCAGGGGTGCTCTATCACTGAGCTACATCCTCAGCCCTTGAAATTTTTTTATTTTGAGAAAGGGTTTGGCTCAGTTGCTCAGGTTACCCTCAAACTTGCCATCTTCCTGCCTTGGCCTCTTGAGACATTGGGATTCCAGCGTGAGCCATTGTGACGCTTACTCTCATCTTAATCAGTTTGTTTTTCTTAATAGCAACCCCCACGTCTCTTCCCCAACATTTGCTCTTTTTTTTTAATTTTTAATTTTTTCTCAAAAATTGCATTTTAATACATGTTATCAAACATAACAGAAAAAAAAATTTTCAGAAGCTGTACACACTGTTCACTGAAAACATTTGTTGAGGCAAATAGAAAAAATTGTTACGATCATAATTTTTCTAACTTTGCACAAAATTATAAGCAGATTAAATTCTTCATATTAAACACCTTTATATGCACTTTCAATGAACAGTATATATATATATATTTTTATCAACCATCTTTACTATACCCATTCACCTTTCCTGCCCCCCGCCTCCCCCATGTCGTGTCCAGTGTTCCTCTATTTCTCTTATGTTTCCCATTCCCACCTCCCTTATTCATCAGCATCCACTAATCAGAGAGACCATTCGGCATTTGGTTTTTTGGGATTGGCTTACTTCACTTAGCATAATGCTTTCCAATTCAACATTTGCTATTTTAAAACAACCATATATTTAGCTGGTGATGCTATGGTCAGATGGTTCTAGTCCAGGCAGCTCAGCAGACCTCCTCGGGGCCTGACCCATGTCTGGAGCCTTCCTTATTCATGAGGCACCTGGCTGGAGAGGCTGGGTGCCTCTCCCTGTTTCCGCTCCTCTTGCAAACTAGCCCAGGCTCACGCACAAAGGATCCCAGAGATCCAGATGCTGCAAGAAAGTAACCGGTGGGGCAAGCCTGTAATTCCTCACTTAGGGAGGCTGAGACGGGAGAATTGTGAGTTCAAAGCCAGCCTCAGCAACAGCGAGGCACTAAGCAACTCAGTGAGACCCTGTCTCTACATAAAACACAAAATAGGGCTGGGATGTGGCTCAGTGGTCGAGTGCCCCTGAGTTCAATCTCTAGTACCAAAAAACAAAACAAAACAAAACAAAAAACAAAGTAACCCCATTACACAGGGGAATTCAAGCTACTGCTTTGCATCATGTTTGCTTCACAAGTCACAGGGCTCACCAAGATGCAATAGTAGAGAAACAGACCCCATCTTTTGATGGGCAGAACTCCACCATCATAAAGTAGGAATGGGGGAGGGAGAATTTTTGGTCATTTAAAAAATTTTTTTTTGCAGTGCTGGAGATGGAACCCACTTTCCTCCCACTGGTTTCAGTAAAGTAAAAAGTGAGATATTTAGCTAAGTGTGAGGCCAGAGGACAAAGGGTTGAATGTTTGAAGTGAGAGGAGAGGTCTAAATTGTTCTTGGTTTGTACTACATGGATAATGATGACAGCCAGGCACAACTTTGCAGATGTAGATCCCATGTTTGGAATTATCCTGCAAAGAAATGCTGGAAAATACTATTTGAATATTGACTCTGAATATTGTATAGTTAACTGCTTTTTTTCTGAGTACTATCTTGTTTGCAAAAAATGTAGGGGCTCAAGTACAAATGGACATGGATAATTTTGGAAAATGAAGGAAAACATTAAAATTCTCAGTGTAGGGAAAATAAGAGTCCTCTAGGCTATCTGAAATAAAGGAAAATAGTAAAGAGTTTAACAATATATCAGAATTGGGAGAATAGCAGAATTTAGATTAATGGTGCTAAATAAATTGTATGTTCTAGACAAAAACTTCAGAAATGAGTGTAGGTGTGATAAAGGGAGAGTCCTTTGTCTGCTCTGCTTGTGGTTCAGAAGAGATGGTTCTAACCCTCCCTAAGCCACATGACTTTGATTAAAAAAGGGAATGAGGCCATTGTCCCTAAAAGTTAATATTTTATTAGATTCATCTGAGGTACATAAATGGAAAAACAGGCACAGGGAAAGAATGCCTTGTGTGTTGGGAATCTTGTTTACTTTTCCATTTTCTACTCTCTTTATGTCTCTACTCTGCTTCTTGCAGGGGCGTCCAACCTGCATGAACCACAGCCAAGGACCCTCTGACTTGGGTTGGGTTTGGCCAGTGGGGAGTCCCAGCAGACAGAAGGAAAGTATTTATTAACTTGTCTTCTCTTAGCAGTGTCACCTCAGCTCAGCTGTGTCCCTAGGTTGAAGGTCACTGACTAGTGTCCTCACTGTGTCCTCTCTACATGTGTCTCAGGCTCCAGAGACTAGTTCATTCCTGTATCCCTTGGGTCCTAGGAGAGGGCAGCCCCAGGAGCCTGCATATTTTGGGGGGAGTTTTCCGAACTCTATCAGTAGTCTGTATTAAATCCGATTTGTATTATGCCGAGTTAAGTATGCCATCTGTTTTTCTGCCCGGTCTCTGACTGAGCCTGCTTTGCACTGATAGAAGAACCTCCATTTCTTGGAAATTTCCATGGTGTTTCACACTGAGCACTGCTGGTGTAGTAGATTAACACTTGGGGATAGTGGCACCATTTTCACGCTCATTCCTTTTCTAGTAAAAGCTCTTCTGACCACTTTTAATATTTAATTTCTTTGTTTTTTTTTCTTAGATCACCATACATTTCATATCTTATGCTGTTTTCTAAATGTATATTACATCTTTAATCTACAAAATTTTTCTCTTGTCCTCTACTTCTATCTACAAGTAAAGCACTGTCTCAACCATAAAGTAAATAGCATTAATTAAAAAATTCTACCCATGTTCATATGATTTTTTTGCCTTCTAGAAATTTATATACTTCACATAATTGCTTCTTTAGTAATTAAATACTATGTTCTTTGAATACCTGTGGAAAGCTGGCCTTCCCTGGTCTTTTTCTCTGTGTGTTAACTGTGAGCCCACAATTCTGATTGCTAATGCAGAATGGGGTTCCAACTTTTAAAATTTAAGCTAAATTTCTTTAACTCTTTTCTTCTGAATGTCTTCCCAGATGTATCACCTCTTAGGTTTTAAATAAATAAATACAAGATAAATGCTGATAATTATAAAACAAGAATATATGATGACATCGGAATCTAACATTTGTTTTATCTTTTTCTTTTTTAATTTTTTTTTTTAAATTTCAAGACCAGGTCTTGCTAAATTGCTACGGCTACCCTTGAACTTGTGATCCTCCTGCCTCAGCCTCCCCAGTTGCTGGGATTACAGGTGTGCACCACCACGCCCAACTGACTGTTGTATGTATGATGTTGATTCCGCAGGCGTGATCCCCTCTTGACAGCATTCCATGCTTACTTGGTGAAGTACATGCGACGAGCAGTTCAGGTTGGCCGTAAAAACAATTGAATGTAGGGAGTGACACATGGGGAGACATTTGTGCGATAGGTTGAGCGTGTATGCTGCATGTAAAGGGGAGAACTAGGATTGATTGGGGAAAAATGGAGTAAATCCAGAACATCCATCCAATCGTGTGCCAAGCACTGGGACGAGGGCTTCCATAGTTCTTTATGAGGTTCACAACCATCCTGATAATCATCCTCATTTCCAAACTGAGGTTTCAAGGAGTGGAGCACAGAGTAAGGTAGGACCTGGGGCTCCTGACTCTTACCTACTTAGGTCTCCTTTCCGGCCACTCCCCAGGCCTTGGAGACAGCATGTAGGTTTGCAGCCTATCTTCTCTAGTCACCAGTTGTGAGATTTCAGACAAGGCTGTCCCATCTTTAAAGTGAAGACAATGCTCCACAGTGTCCAGCAAGTTAAATGTGGTTGTGGATGAGAAAGCACAATGGCCTCCCCTGGCCTATTCCATTATCTTGTTCCTTTTCTCTAAACCAAGTACCCAGCCCACAGTTATCTTGTTTGTGATCAGCTGTCCTGTTTAAAACATGTGCTTCCTAAGGGCAGGGACTTTGCCTAGTTTTCTTCTCTGCTGCATCCTCAGCAGCACTTAGCACAGTTCCTGACACAGTAGATACTCAATAAACATTCTTTTGTCTCCCCACTTCCTTGTCTATTTGTCTCCTATCATTTCCTAAAGCAGGGGCTGGTGGACTATAGCTCAAGGGTCAAATTCAGCTATCACCTGTTTTTAGAAGCCTTCTAAGTATGGCTTTTAAAAACATTTTTAAGTGATTGGGAAAATGTAAGCAATTTGTGACATATGAAATCCATGCAAACTTCATTTCTGTATATCTGTCCATAGCTTTATTGGAACACAGCCCCAGCCATTCATTTACATCTTGTCTATGGCTGCTTGCAAACTATACTTCAGTGTTGATTAGTTGCAACAGAAACTATATGGATCCCAAAGCCTGCAATATTGATGATCTGGGTGCATCTTGCAAGGCCCACCCCTGTTCTAAAGGGTGAACAGAAATTGCTTACATATTAAGAATCTGTCTGGGCTGGAGTTGTGGCTCAGTGGTAGAGCATTTGCCTAGCATGTACGAGGCACTGGGTTCAATTCTCAGCACCGCATATAAATAAAATGAATAAAATAAAGGTCCATCAACATCTAAAAAATTTGAAAAGAAAGAATCTGTCTGCTTCTTTACCCTTAATTATTCACAGGCACATTTAACTCTCCATTAAATTTATTAAACATGTATTTATTGAGCATCCATTTTTTCACCAAATAGGCCAAGGGGCTCAGCTCTGGTTGCCCCCCATATTTATGAAAGTGTGTTCAGAGCACGCGTAGGAGCGTGGCCCCAGTGGTGGTGACTGAAATTGAGTTAATTCTCTTGCTTGGTACCCTGTGTTAGGGCGGCATACAGTGACTGGAAGAAGGCACACACAAGGCTGGGTGCCATGGTGCACGCTTGTAATCCCAGCAGCTCAGCTGAGGCAGGAGGATTGTGAGTTCAAAGCCAGCCTTAGTAACTCAGCGAGACCCTGTCTCTAAATAAAAAATACAAAAAAGGACTAGAAATGTGGCTCAGTGGTTAAGTGCCCTGGTTTCACCCCAGGTACCAAAAAAAAAAAAAAAAAAGAAGAAGGAAAAAGAAATAAAGAAAAAGCCACATGCATTCCATTGGGCTTGAACCCACAGCTTTGGCATGATCAGTATTAAATATATTTGGCAGGCTCTCAGAAATGGAAACCTGTTCCTTAGACCAGTATTTTCTAATCATTTTTTTGTGTCTGGGGCTCACCTGTTACTTTGCTAGGCTCAGAAGCTTTGATGTTTGCTTTTGTATCTCTGACTTCTCCTCACATTGTGAATACATCCTCAGCCACCCTTCTTCCTCTTCCTCTGAGGTTTCCATTTCCTCCATCCTCTGTCCCAGCTGTTAAAACTACATTAACTAAGGAGGGGGCCAGAGGAATGAGAAATAATAGCAGTCAACATGACTGAGTGCCCAGCACAAGCATTCTGAGTGCTTTACGTGTATTGTCACTTTTAACATTTTCTTTAAAATCTTCTCGTTAAAAGGTAGGTCATTTTAGTGTTCTGTTTTATAGATGAATAATCCCAGGCTCAGAGGTGAAGCAATTTGCCCAAGGTACCATATCTGTAAGGTGAGGAGCCTGGAATTTGAACCCAGGCTATGACTCAAGCTCTTAAGTACTATGATGGTCAGCCAAGCATAGCCGCAGTGTGGGTAGAGAAAGGGGTGGCCTATTTTTTTCTTCTTCTTCTTGGTAATGACGTTTTGGGTTGTGCCCTCAGGTGCAAGGCAAAGGGAAAGCTGGTAGTCACTCTTAGACCAGATGCCCTGCCACCTAGACTGAGCATTTTCTACCAAAGGGATGCAAAGTGCTAATGGGTCAGAAACTGGATGGGGGACAAAAAGATGGACAAATGTGCTTTCTGCTGGTGTATAGATGTCACTGCTTTGCAAAATTAAACCATCCTTGGGCTGGGGCTATTGCTTAGTGGTAGAGTGTGTTCCTAGGCATGTGTGAGGCCCCTGTTTCAATCCCCAGCACCAAAACAAACATCTTGACATCTGATTATGCAGGATTTGCCTTGATTTACCTGTGGTTATCCAGAATGCCAGGAGCTGTACATTTAACAGAACTGACCAGACCAGCAATGCCTCAGGTGCTGAGGTGGAATGTTAATCATGTTACTAGAGGAAAAGAGTGGTAAGTAAGCATGGGGAATGTAGAGTAAGGTTAAGCAGGACCTTGACCATGTGGACCTCTGTGACCTCTGCCCCCCAAAAGGGAGATGTTGTATTTTATGTAGCAATTACCAGACTTCAGCTCTGCATCAGTGACTATCTCTCAGGACAAATGTTCCAGGGAACTCAGTTAGGGGGATGCTGCCTTAGGCATTGCCTTTTCCCTTTTCCTTTTAGTTAATAAGTCCCCAACACTCTGGTGACAAGCCTGTGACTTGTGTCAATTCGCTACTACTTCTGGGTTAGCAAAGGAAATAGATCAATACCATGTCTCCAGACGATGGCAAAACTTTGTTAGGAAAAGCTTAAGAAGGGAAAAGAGTAATTAAAGTTAAGATTAGAAAAAGATTAATAAGAGATTAAACCAGCCACAGTAGCTAACACCTGCAATCTCAGCTACTTGGGAGGCTGAGGTAGGAGGATTGCAAGTTTGAGGCCAGCCTGGGCAAATTAGGAAGAATCTGTTTCAAAATAAAATCTTTAAAAAGGGTGAGAGTGTAGCTCAGTGGTAGAGCACTTGTTTAACGTGCACAAAGTGCTGGATTCCATACCCATTACTGAAAAAAAAAAAGTTGAGATTAACAGTACAAAATCAGATTGGAGTTTTGTGAGAGACATTGTTTGGTTCCTGAACAATGATAATTGGGATCATATAAGCCTTTCTCAAGTGTTGAAGTTTTATGTTTTTTAGTTTGTCCAATACTTTATATGTTGTTCAAAACATTGAGAAAGACCTCAGAATATAAGACATGTCTATTTCGTAATGATATAGGAAATACACATTCTGTGACTCAGCTGTGGGAATGGTAGCCCTGGGCTCTGCTAAAGTAAACAAGGGAATGTGTGGAATTTACTTGTCTTTTGCAGGAAATAAGGTGTCATTGTTAGAATAGTTTCCTGTCATAAAAAAAAAAAAAAAATCTCTGATTTGGTTTAAAAATAGCAACCTTAGAAGTTGTTTTTGACTCAGAAATCTATAGGAAATCCAAAATTGTATGTTTTTTCTTTTTGGTGAAAGAATTTTCCACAGATAAGGAATTAGACCTTTCTGTCCTTGGTATGCACAATGTAATGATTTCTGTATTTTCCCCATTCACATGTGAAGGTGACCCAACGTTTAGAAGTAGGAAAACTTGATTTCAGTGACAAGTTATATGACACAAAACCATCCTTCTTGGCCATTTCTACCATGTCTAGTCCTAAGAACTGTGCACCCCAGCAGACTTAAAATCAGAATCTGTGGTCATCAAACATTCTTATCCGACACTTCTTTGGTTTGTACTCTGTTACGACTTCAACCCACAGGGAAACCATTTCTGGACAGACCCAACAATGACTTTTTCTATAAAAGGAAAAAAGATTTTTCCCCCCTAGCAAAAAATAATTTTTACAAGTGAAACATAGTTCGACTGTAGATGTAAAAAATCAGGAAAATAGCTGGGCATGGTAGCACATGCCTATAATTCTAGCAACTTGACTCAGAAGGCTTAGGCCGGAGAATTGTGAGTTTGAGGCCAACCTCAGCAATTTAGCAAGACTCTAAGCAACTTAGCCAGATCTCAGCAGTAAACCTCTGGGTTCAATCCCCAGTACAAAAAAAAAAAAAAAAAAATCAGGAAAATAAATATTTTGCAAAGTCTTTTCAGTGTGATTGAAGAAGTTAAATATTAAGTAAATATTAAAGATTCAAAACCTGCCCAGCCCAGTGGCACATGCTCATAATCCCAGCAACTCATGAGGCCAAAGCAGGAAGAGCACAAGTTCAAGGCAATTGGCAATGTAGCAAAACTCTATCTCAAAATAAAAAATTAAAAAGGACAGGGGCTGTAGCTTAGTGGTAAAGTACTCTTGGGATTAATCCCCAGTACTGAAAAAAAATAAAATGAAATAAAAAGGACTGTGGGCATAGCTCAGTGGTAGACACTTCCCTAGCTTGTGCAAGGCTCTGGGTTCAATTCCCTGCCCTGCAAAAGCAAGAACAAACACCACAAAATCCTAATCAGAAAGTTTTATAAAGGAAGTGCTGCTGTTTACTGGAAAGGTAAGAGGCTGGCTGCTTTCAGAAGAGCAGGGGAGGCCTAAAATCAGAAAGGCCAAGCTCTCTGTGAGCCATCAGGTCATGAGACCATGTCCTCAGGATTCCAACCCAGGCCCATCTGCCTTCTCTTGCCTGTTAAAAATCAAAAACATTTGTATTGTGGTACAATATAGGTGAAATAAAATTTACGAGCTTAGCTACCTAAAGTGTACAGTTCTGTGATGTCTTGTATGTTCTCAACATAGTGCAACCATCACCATTATGTGTTCCAGAACATATTCAACACCCCGAAGTAAGCTCCCACCCATGAAACGTTTATTCCAAGTTTTCTCCTCCCCCTGGCTTTCTGTCTGTATGAATTTACCTATTCTGGAAAATTGACACACACAAAATAATATATGGTCTTGGGCTGAAGAGGTAGCGCAGTGGTCAATGGTAGAGCATTGGCCTAGCAAATGTGAGACCCTGGATTCTATCCCCAGCACTGCAGGGGGCAAAGAAGGGGGTCTTTTGTGTCTTGCTTCTTTCACTTACAATATAATGCCTCAAAAGTTCATTGATGTTATAGCATGTATCAGCACTTCATTACTTTTTTTAAAAATTTTTTTAATTTGTAGATGGACACAATATCTTTATTTTATATTTATTTTTATGTGGTGCTGAGAATTGAACCCAGTACCTCATGCATGCGAGGCAAGCGTTCTACCACTGAGCCACAATCTCAGCCCCTTCATTGCTTTTTATAGGTGAATAATTATCCTTTGTATAAGTATAGCAACTCACCTTAATCAGTATATGGACATTTGAGTTGGTTTTCCTTTTTTTTGGTACCAGGGATTGAACTCAAGGGTACTTGACCACTAGGCCACATCCCCAGTCCTATTTTGTGTTTTATTTAGAGACAGTGTCTCACTGAGTTGCTTAGTGCCTCGTTGTTGCTGAGGCTGGCTTTGAACTCACTATTTTCCTGTCTTAGCCTCCCAAAGTGCTAAGATTACAGGCGTGCACCACCGCACCCGGCTAGCCCTCTTTATTTTTTATTTTAAGACAGTATCTCACTAAGTTGCGTAGGTCCTTGCTAAATTGCTAAGGATGACCTCAAACTCGCAATTCACCTGCCTCAGCCTTCTGAGTCAAGTTGCTAGGATTACAGGCATATGCCTGTAAAGAAACTACAGTCAAACTATTTTTCACTTATAAAAATTACATTTTGGGGCTGGGGTTGTGGCTCAGTGGTAGAGCGCTTGCCTAGCATGTGTGAGGCACTGGGTTTGATCCTCAGCACCATATAAAAATAAAAAAATAAAATAAAGGCATGCTGTCCATCTACAACTACAAAAAAAAATTGTTTTAAAATAATGTTTGCTGGAGGGGAAATCCTTTTTACTTTTATAGAAGAAGTCATTGCTGAGTCTGTGGGTCTGTCCAGAAATGGTTTCCCTGTTTTTCTCTTTTTGGTTGTAGATGGACATCATAACTTCATGATTTATTTATCTATTTTTTATGTGGTGCTGAGGATCAAACCCAATGCCTCCTCACATGTGCTAGGCAAGCACTCTACCACTGAGCCACAACCCCAGCTCTTCCTATGATTTTAAGTGCAAGGTCAAGTAGAGGGATTAGAGGCATGTGCCACTTTGCCTGGTTTACAAATTTTACCTTGAATACTTGTTTTCAATTATTTGGGGTATATACCTAGGAGTGGAGTTGTTGGCTCATGTTGTAATTCTACATTTAACTTATTGAGGAACCACCAAACCATTTTTCCTCTTGTCTCTTAAAGGCCTCTCTAAAAGTAAAAAAATGTGGGCTGAGGGTGTAGCTCAGTGGTAGAGCACATGCTTAATATGTTTGTGACCCAGGATTCAACCCCCAGCACTAACATAAACAAACAAACAAACAGAAATAAAAATTCACCACAAATTTAATTCCTGGGCTGGGATGGTAGTTCAGTGGCAGAGCACTTGTCCAGCATGCTTGAGGCTCTGAGTTCAATCCCCAGCATAAAGAAAAAACAAAAAAATTGAGATTCCAGTGTCAATCATGGAACACATGTTAAAGAATAGGTATTTTTCTAGAATGAATATTAAAAGTTTAAGAGGTTTACTTGAGGTCAAAATCTATTCAGAACGCTTTACTCTATGAACAAGCAATTGCAGTCAATTCGTGTGCTTTCACTTCTTGCCATGGTTGGCTTTTGCCTAAAACATTTGGCTTTTTACAAAATGCAGTCTCTCTCAGGAGGATGGTTATAAATAGATTATAGTGTCACTGTCCACTTTGATTTTGTACTTTTTCTGGGTCAAACGGAAGCTCTCTAATCTTCTGTGATTTGGTTGAACGTAGAGTAATCCAAGGGCAAATCCGAGTTAGCTACTCATCTTCCTTTTTATGTTTACTTTCGCTTAAATACCATGGTTCCCAACACAGGGTAAGAAAAAAAAGATGATTACAGATAATGCTGACAGTTTCCTGACAGCAGACTGGCTGGTGGCTACCCTTGTCCAGCCCAGTGAGAACACACTCAGTGGGTGCTTGCCACGGACGGTGAGCTCCACAGGAGGGGTACAAGAGATGGTAAAAGTCAAAGTGCTTTTCCTACCCTCATACTCTCTGCAACATAGAACCATCAATCAGACTGCCAAAATATGGAGGATTCCCCTGCTCCACCAAGCAACTCTCTGGAAGGCACCAGTGGGTGTCTCATGATGCAATTCAGTTCTGATACTGACCACCTGGAGAGAGCATCGGAATCCACTGGTTAAGGGCTCAGAAGACAAGTCTGCCCCTACTTCAGGTGCCAGTTGCAAGCTGGGGCATAGTGGTACACACCTCTAATCCCAGTGACTGGAGAGACTAAGGCAGGAGGATGGCAAGTTCAAAGCCAGCCTTAGCAATTTAGTGAGGCCCTAAGCAACTTAGAGAGACCCAGTCTCTAAATAAAATATAAAAAGGGCTGGGGATGTTGCTCAGTGGTTAAGCTCCCCTGGGTTCAATCCCTGGTATCCCCTCCCACCCCGCAAATGACCTAGATGCCAATTGCAAGAAGTAGGCTGCCTCTCTCATTTTCTACCACCCCCTTCTGGGGTTCTGTTCATTTTCTACAGTGACTCACAAAACTCAGGAAACACGTTTACCTGTTTATTAACAATGAATATTAAAAGGGTACAGGGGAAGAGCTGGATGCAGGGCAGGGATGCACAGGACAAGCTGGCAGGGAGGGTCCCAGAGCCTCCACACTGTGCAGGGTGGTGCTACCCTCTAGGCATGTCTACCTGTCAACTGGAAACTCTCCAAATCCTACCCTTAGGTTTTTATGGAGGCTTCATTATGAAGACATGATAGATTACATTCCTGGTCATTAGTGATTAACTCAGCCTCCAGCCTTTCTTCCCTCCAGGAGGTGGGGGTGGGTAGGGTGAAAGTTTCCTATCCTTTAGGAGGCTATCAAAGAACCCCCAGCCACCCGTCATCTCATTAGCACACAGAAACACTTATAACTTTGGAAATTCCAAGGGTTTTAGGAGCTGTGTGTTAGGCAACTGGGAAGGGGACCAAATGTATATTCTTATTATAATTCTTATTATAAATCACAACATCTCAAGGGGCCTATTCCTGTATGCAGCCTCCCATCCCTCAATGACTCAGAGGCCCATTCTCCCCCAGTGCTTCCTAGATTTGGGAAATGCTTTAGGAATTTTTCTTCATGGGGGAGCTGCTCTTACTCAAGACTTATACCCCAACTATTTCACAATCAATATGACATGGACATCAACCAGTCTGCACAGAGGACCTGGATCATTGTATGATGCTTTGAGTTCTGGATCCCTCACCCCCTCTACTGTGGGTCTGGGTGGGTCTAATTCAGTGCTGGAACAAGGAGAGGTCTGGAACCCTGAGTTTAGGTTAAGGAGTCTGTTGCCTTGGGAGGAGATGTTCAGGTGGAGACTCTTTACCAATTGATATAGAATATTTTAAAATATTTTAGCAGTCAATATGGCTATACTGATGCAGTAGAAGGATTCTGTTACTACAAACTGTGGTAATATTCCCCTTTCCCCATGATTCTTAACCAGAAATCTTCAGGATCAAGATTCTGTTAGGCAGCTGGGCATGGTGGCATGTGCAACCTACTCCAGAGGCTGAGGCAGGAGGATCACTTGGGCCCACAAATTTGAGACCAGCTTGGCAACCTAGTGAGACCTCAGTTCAATAAATATATGGGGGTGAGGATGGGATAGATACAGATTCTGCTATTCTTCCCACGAGAAAGTTACCACTTTTCCTACAAGGCCAGGTGTTAACTGCACTGCTTACCTCAGCTTCCAATTGTGAAAAGAAGACCCTCCTGTGTCCATCTAGGAAGGTTAGCATCATGACTTGCAGTTCCACGTGCATCCAGGAATTCCCTTCTGTCTGCTGAACTTGATATCACCACAGTCTTTTTTTCCTACATCCCCAGTTGCACTTGGTCATTGTCCTGTTTAATAGCCGTCAGTGCTTGGTTAATACCCAAAAATATCAACCTCTTGCCCTGCCACAAGAGGAAGAAAAATTGCAGAGATAACTTTTGGATAGTATTCTAGGCCTCGGTCTCATTCCTAATGTCTCTTCCTCTTACAGCTTCTTCCATCCCTCTTCCCCTTAGTTGGGATTGTGTGCTATACTCCAGATGCACACTGTCATGATTCTAAGCCCTCTCTTATAGAAATTCTATCACATTTGCTCTATTATTTTTCAGTATCAGCAATCGAGGAAGGACATGACTTTAGCTGAGTGGCCAGCCATTTTTTGGGGTTAATGTGGGAAACTGGAGAAAGACAGTGACTATTGCGCCTGAGGTTAAGTGAGCATACAGCTGCCATGGCCATTTATTCAAACAACAGGGACAAAACCCTTTGGAGAAGAAGCAGGGTATGGAAGCAGGGCCACGAGATCCAGGGGTTCCAGCAGTATGCACTGACAGGCACAGGTCAAACCCTGGGCCACGCCTTGGACTTCTCTTCTGCTGGGGCCAATAAATTCCCTCTTTTGCTTAATTTGAGTTGTGTTTCTGTTGCTACTGAGAATGAGGTGGCATATCTTTGAAGGCATGGGTCATATGCCCATTTCTTCACATTCTCTTGCCTCTTATGTCTCCTGGCTCTTTAATTGCGCTGTTTTGACGCTGCCTTGAGTCATATTGTTTGTGTACACACTTCATCCCGCTGGAAAGTGGCAGGGTGCCAGGCTTGGCATTGACCTAAGAAGGCTCCAGAAGGCTCAAGAAGAATTGGGCACAGTGGCGCACACATGTAATCCAAGCGCCAAGAGAAACTGAGGCAGGAGAATCACAAGTTTGAGGGCAGCCTGGGCAACTTAGTGAGACCCTGTTTCAAAACAAAACTAAAAGTGCTGGGATGTAAGTTCAGAAGCACAATCTCCAGTATTAAGAAAAGGAGCCGGGCGCAGTGGCTCACACTTGTAATCCCAGCATTTTGGGAGGCTGAGACAGGAGAATCGTGAGTTCAAAGCCAGCCTCAGCAACAGTGAGGCGCTAAGTAACTCAGTGAGACCCTGTCTCTACATAAAACACAAAACAGGGCTGGGGATGTGGCTCAGTGGTCGAGTGCCCCCTGAGTTCAATTTCTGGCACAAAAAAAAGAAAAGGAAGAGGAAGAGATGAAGGAGGCTGAAGAAGAAGAAATCCGTCCCAGAGTAGATATGAACATTCATGTTCAACAAAGCAAAGTCAGGAAAGAGGGAGGAAGATGGTATTAAAGAAAGAGGGCTCCCAGCTGGAACTCAGGCTTAGGATCAGCAGGTGGGCTGGAGTTGGGAAAGGGTATTTATTCTGAAACATGAGTGGGAGAAGAGAGAATGTATCAAGATGTGGTGACTTTTAAAAATGCTTTTATTCATGCATTATAGTTATACCATGGTGATATTTTTAACATGAAGAGGAATGGAAGGTATATGTACTTTATAGATTTTAATCTTGGAAAAAGCAGCCAATAGTTCACTGTTGTGCTGTTTGAGTATTTTAATTTAAGACTTTCTTAAACTGCCGTCAGGATGTAACAGCTGTGCATTTTTTCTCTAAGTGGAGGTCACTTCTCACTGACTTCCTTAAAGATCTCCTTGTCCATATTGTCTTTCCACATCCAACTGTTTTCTACCTTGTGTCAGATGCTTTACAGTGCAAATCTTGTCATCTCTTCTTTTTTTGAGACACTGTAAAGGCTTCCTAGAAGTTCTCAGCTCAACATGTAATGGCTCTATAGTCTGTCCCTGCTCAGCACCTGGGAACAAACCTCCAGGCCATTGTCATTTCTACTTGTCCTTTTTATTTTCTACCTCCATGATTGTGAAGTTACCTGGTACTTTTTGCCAAAGGTTGTCCTCTTTCCTCTCTAAATTATTCTGCATGTGCTTCAAAGTTAATTGGGCAACATTCGCTAAGCATGAAAAAAAGTGCTGGATGTTGCAAAGGAAGTGTCAGCAATCTTATCCAAACTGGCTCACTAGGCAAACGCCTCTTCTCAACTTCAACTCCAGCTTCTCCTTCCTGGAACCTTCCAGAGAAAACTGAGCATTGATAATACAGTAAAGATCACATCAGATGGGGATGTAACTTCATTTACTTATGCAAATTCAAGTGTGCATTTTTTCTAGAGGTTCTAAACGTGAGCTATGTCATCTAGATGTCAACTGTAAAATCATGTTTTTTATGCTCATTATTGTATAGTAGACATTACTGTATACTTAACTATTATTATGTAAGATTATGTATATATGTATATGCATCAATTGCATATATTATGGACAATTTAAGGGATTTTCCACGAAGTAATTTTTTTTTGATGGTACTGGGTATTGAACCAAGGGTCACTCTACCACTGAGTATCCACTCCCCAGCTCCTTTTATTTTTAAAATTATTTATTTATTTTTGGTCCCAGGGATTGAACCCAGGGGTACTTAACCACTGAGCCACATCCTCAGTCTTTTTTTTTTTTTTCACTTTGAGACAGAGTCTTACTAAGTTGCTTAGGGCCTCCTTAAGTTGCTGAGGCTGGCTTTGAACTCAGGGTTCTCCTGTCTCAGCCTTCCAAAGTGCTGGGATTACAGGCGTGCACCACTGTGCCCAGCTTGTAGTGATTTCTTTAATCATATTTCCTTCCCTATTTTGCCCTTGGGTCTGCACCATCCTGATCTTGGGAGCCCCACATGTCCCCCCCCATGGCTATCTAGATCCCTTCCCTCTTGTGGCGGGGGTGGAGTGGGGGTGATTTTTTCCTGGAAGTGCTTACCCCTCACTGCTCCTCTTCAGGCCCACACTCAGGTGCCTCTGAGTCTTCCCAAGAGTGGTTGTGTCCCTGGCACATCTTCTTTTGCTTCTGCCTCCATTTACCCTCCCAGGTGGCCTTAGCCCCTCACCCTGGCCCCCATATGCCTGCTGAATGTGACCTAAGTCCTCTCTGATGTCCTGGGCAAAGATGGAGTGAGTAATCTTGTTATGGTGCTTTCAACAATGAAAGGCTACAAATGGGAGGTTGGATGAGTCCCACAGACACAATGCTGAATGACAAGCTGGACGCAAAGCAGTGCAGGCCATGTGTTGTAACTATTTGTAAATGTCAAACACAGAAAACAAAAGGTTGGGGCAATGACTGGGAGCAGACCCAAGGGAGGTGGGACAGTTGAGCATGTTCTACATTGTATCTGAGTAGTGGCGACCAGAGGACTTTTAAAAAGTCATCCAATGTACCTTACCTTATTTCATCAAGGAGGGCTGGGAGTGTAGTTAAGTGGCAGAGCACTTTCCTAGCATGCACAAGGCCCTGGGTTCCATCCCAGCACTACACACACACACATCAAATATATTTATAATTTATGATGTTTTATTTTATATGTAAAACTTGAAAACATTATTCCTTAATTGTATGATTTACTCCAAGTCATTATATACTGTAATATTGACTTTTTTAAATGTTATTTGTTATTTAATTAACTTTAAATTCATTATTGTTATTTCCTTTTAAAATTTTCTTTGGTTAAAACTCACCTTAATGGACCATAAAATTCTGATTTCAGTCAGTTTTTAGTTTTTTTTGTTTTGTTTTGTTTATGGTAATGGAGCTTTAACCCAGGGGTATTTTAGCACTGAGCCACATCCCCAGCCCTTTGTATTTTTTATTTTGAGACAAGGCCTCACTAAATTGCTGAGACTGGCCTTGAACTCACAATCCTCTGTCTCAGCTTGTGCCTGGCCCTGGTTATTTCCAGATAATCTAAAACACAAACAATTTGCTCTTTGTGCTTTATTTATGGAAAGACTGGGATTGAAATGCTAAATATATAACTATGATTGGTAACTGATGAACAGTGTTGTGCTTGCTTTTTTTCCTCCCTGCTGCTGGGGCTAGAACTCAGGCCTCACCCACATGAGGCAGGTGCTCTACCACTGAGCTACACCCCCAGCCCATTGCTGACTTGGCTATCTAGCCTCTATTTCCTATTTCTGGGACAACACTACTCCACTCTGTCTTTGCTTCTGTGGTGGTTACGTTAGTTATCAGTTCCTAGTGCTTCAATTTGTACCTCTATCTCACAGTTTCTGAGAAGCAAGATCCATGCAGCGTCTCTTGCTGGGTTGAAAGGCTGCTGCTTGAGGCTCACCTGAAGACTGGGGAAGTACCTGCTTCTAAACTAGTGTGGTTGCTGGCAGAATTTTCTTCCTTGCTGGTTCCATTTTCTCAGTTCTTAGAGGCCACTCCCCGTTTCTTGCCTCACAAGCACTCGATAGGGCTACTCACTTTGTCAAGCAGGCATGCGAAGGAAAGAGTCACATACACCTGGTCACATTTGTTATGTTGTGTGGTTTAGGACCAAGTCACAGGGTATGTTCATTCTCAAGTGGAGGATATACAAGGGTAGACACAGGTGGCTACCTTAAGGGTCTGTCTGCTCCAGAGAGGAATGGTCTGCATCTCCTGCCAGGGTTCTCATGAAGCCTCTACCCTGTTACCCTGGCTAAGCCATTCACCACTTCGGTTCCCAAGTGCTGGGTAAATGGAATGTTGAAACTTCACCAAGGCTGCCTGAGCCTTCCTCAGGGAAGAGGAGAGAGCCAATGCAGAAATGGTAGAGCTGGAGGGTAGATTCTGGAGATCTTGTATCCAGAGTCAGGTCCAGCTGAGGTCGGCCCTCCTCCTGGCTGCTGAATTGTGGACACACACCACACTTTGGAAATCCTTGCTCCATTTAACTGAATATATACATGTGAAGTCACCTGGACTAGACAACTGTCATCTCCAGGGGGTCATCCTGTCATCACCCCCTGTGCCTTCTTCATATTTAAAGATTAATGCGGCCTCTGGCTGTGGCCCCTCCTGCAATCCCAACTGCGTGGAAGGCTACTCAGCAACTTAGCTAGACCCTGTCTCAAAATAAAACAAACAAACAAACAAATAATAAATAAATAATGAAAAGGACTGGGGATGTAGCTCAGCTGCAAAGCTCCTCCTGGGTGCAATTCCCAATTCAAAAAAAAGGAAGGTATTAACTTGAGATCTTTGTTTCTGTTTCCTGGAATCTTACTCTTTGTAATCTCCAAAGTGGTGTCTTTTCGTATGCTAATGAGTCCATGACGGTGGCGTCTCTAGGTAGCTTCAAGCAGGGCTGGTTCACAGGAAGTCTTAGCCTTTGGGAGGAGAGAGCTTGAAAGTTATCTCAGGGGTCCGTGGTTTAATCAATCATGCCTACATAATGAGGCATCTGTGAACTTCCAAAAGGACTGGGTGCAGAGAGCTTCTGGCAGGCTGAGTATTTGAGGCTTCCTGGAGGGTGTTGCGCAGAGAGGGCCCCCAGGCTCTTTCCCGGTCTATGTACTTCACCCTATGTGTCTCTTCAGCTGTATCCTTTAAAATGTCCTTTACAATAAACCCATAAATGTAAGTATTTTCCTTCCTTTTGCGAGCTGCTGTAAACAAATGATCAAGCACAGGAGGGGTTGTGGGAACCCCGGGTAATGGCTGGTGGGTCAGAAGCGCTGAACCACCAACCTGGGCCTTGCAGTTGACATCGGAAGTGGGAGAAGACTTTTGGGCCTGAGCCCTCATCCAGTGGGATCTTACCGTATCTTGAGGTAGAGTATTAGAATTGAATTGAACTGAAGGACACTGAATGGGTGTTCACTGCAGAATTGATTGGTTGTTTGGTGCGGGGGTGGGGTGAGATGGGGTGAAGGGTAGGGGGTGGGGTGGTGTGAGGGGAATACATATGCTATGTTGATTGTTGAGTGAGAGAACAGGAAAAGTACGTTGGTTTGTTATTTTCCCCCTAATATCCTCCAAATACCCCTCATTAAAAGAAGAAAAAGTCATGTCAAAAATGAGTGGGTATAAGCAGATAGCTAGAGTTGATACTGTGGGTTGTATCATAATCTAAAAATGAAGTGGGTTCTGCCTGTCCATCTGTAACTGTATTAAGAAAAAGTGTCTGGGCATCTTTTCACTATCTTTAGAGAATACATTTGGCAATGTTTGACTTAAAGCCTCTGCTTTGAGTATTATGTTCTGGCATTCTGGTTTGCCTGGGAAAGCTCCAGGTTATGCCTGTTGCCCCACCATAATTATTAATAGTGTTCCTTCCCCTTCACTCTCTAAAGTGTTTTTTTTTAAATATATTTTTAGTTGTAGATGGACATAATACTTTTAATTAATTAATTTATTTTTATGTGGTGCTGAGGATCGAACCCAGTGCCTCACACATGCTAGGTGACACTCAACTGCTGAGCCACAACCCCACCTCCCCACTACTTTTTTTTTTTTTTTTTTTGGTACTGGAGATTGAACTCAGGGGCACTCAACCACTGAGCCACATCCCCAGCCCTATTTTGTGTTTTATGTAGAGACAGGGTCTCACTGAGTTGCTTAGCACCTCGCCGTTGCTGAGACTGGTTTTGAACTTGCGATCCTCCTGTCTCAGTCTCCCTAAGTGCTGGGATTACAGGCTTGTGCCACCGCGCCCGGCTTCCCCACTACTTTTTGATAGTAAATTTGACCCTAGCTTTGAAGTATCTTTCAGACTGATTTGGAAGGCCTTGCAGAGGTCCCCCTCCAGGAGACGGCCTACCATTCTCACCCGCCAAACTGAAATTCACAGCGAAAATTCCTGAGACTTCAGTAATGCACTCTGGAGGCTGAGGCAGAAGCATCTAAAGTACAAGGCCAGCCTCGGCAAATTAGTGAGACTGTCTGAAAATAAGATAAAAAGAGCTAGAGGTGTATCTCAGTACTTGCCCGGCATGTGTGAGACACTGAGTCCAATTCCCAGTACCAACGGAGTCAATGAAGTGTGAGAGGACCAGTGGGTACAGAACACTTGCTAAGCCTGGTGGGGTCCTGGGCCTGGGGTGCAATCCTAGCGCGCGCACACACACACACACACACACACACACACACACAAAAGAAAGAAAAAGAGATCAGAGAAATTAGGACCCCTGTTAGGAAATAACAGATAAGAGGAAGAATATGAATAGCAAGCAGTAAGAAATCATAAAGGAGGTAGGTAGAGGTCCCAGATGCCTTCCAGAATCTTCTCTTCTTCTTTGTCCTTCCTTTCCTTTAGAAAAAATTGCTTTCGAAGAACATTTTGGAAAAGAAAGGAAGGTAGAGAGTTGGGGTGTGATTAGGAACATTGGGGAAAAGGAGGGAGATGGCTTAATTTGTGAGCACTAGCTCTGCAGACGGGCTACCTGGATTTGAGTATTGACCCTTACTCTTGACAGTGGCATGCGTTTGGGTGAGTTACCATGTGTTAGATCCTTCTTCCATACAACAGTGGCAAAATGCTGAATCGTGAGGATTCAATGACACAAAGTATGCGATATGGCTGCAGAGTCTTTGGGACATAGTAAAACCTCCGTGAAGATTAGCTTCCATCAGTAACATTCATTGGTTCCTCTTATGCTTTAAATATTTACCCAGTTTCATCCAATGGACTGGATATTTCCCTCTTTTTATAACTGAGGAAACCAAGGCTCAGGGATGATATAATTGGCTTGGTTGGCTGCTGGTGGTGGTGGTGGTGGGGTGCAATAGGATTTATGGTCCTGTAAGCCTGGTAGCATTTGATGCTTCTCCACACTAGGCTGCCTTGTCTGAACCATTGCTGTGTCCCCAGAGCCTAGGACCCTGCCTAGCGCACAGGCACCCACAGGATATGTGCTGGCTAGCTGCATGAATGCCTCACGTCTCCACTGTGACCGTCCCTTTGTTCAGTTTGTTGGCCATTTGAGTATTTGGCTTTCATTGTATTCCACTCTGCTCATTCACTCATTAGTATGCTGCTTCTTGTCTTTAAGCCTTTGTTTGTGTGTTTCCAATCCCCCAGCCAGACAGGGAATGTTCAGAAGGCCTTGTATTCACTAACCCAAGGAACTAAGCTCCAACGGGTTGGAGGGTTGGAGCCCAAGTAGCACTTTTCGGAAAGATTGCTTGGAACATCTATGGTTGGAGAATCTCGACTTTCTTTTAAAGATTCAAATATCAAATGCACACTTGGCTAGCTGATCCTTCCTGATTAGGATCAAATATATGAAACTATCTTCACATTGGCAGCATAGCCAATGATGCATATTTGGCATGCGTAAATGACTGTTGTCTGCTTTTATTTTGGAGGCTCTACAGAGGAAAGAGCACTGGACCTGGAGGTTCAATCCCGTAACTTCTTGGGCCCCACTGCCTTCCTTATAAAACCGAGCTGATGGCGCATACCCCAGTGACTCAAAGCTTGGTAAGTTCGGACGACAATATAATGATAACACCTATCTTAAAGGTGTTATCATTATAGAGCACCATGAATATAAAACATCATCTGAGTTGCCAAATTTATTTAATTAACTTTTTTCCTTTTTTTTTTTTTTTTTGTGTGTGTGTGGTGCTGGTGATGGAACCCACGCCCTTGAGCATGCTAGGCAAGCGCTCTACCACTGAGCTATACCCCCAACAGAGTTTTTAATTTTAACATGCAGGATTTCAAAAAACCTGTACAGGAAGGTCCTATTTTTGTTACCCCTGGGTGATGAGATTATGAGTGATTTTATTTTGTCAGTCCTGTCTGTACTTCCTAATTTTGCTATTATGACCTTTTTTTGCTTGGTTGAATCATTAAAAAACAAGTCATTAAAGACACCCAATGAAAGAAGTAGTGACTTAACACTTCGATATTTTAGTTCACACTAGAGGATCTTTATTACAAGGTATTTGATGTTGCACAATTGATATATCTCAGTAATAGCATACTAATTATAACTGAGTGATTGCCATTGATTTTTAGAGGCTGTGGTTTTCCTGCCACAATCTGATAAGGAGATTTGGTTTGTCCTTAAGCCTGGCATCTGGTATGTGGCTGGTGGTAGACATCAGGTCTGGACAACTTCGTCTGTGAAGGACTATGTTCCCCGGGGCTTCCCTTCTCTGTATGCTTTTTAAAAATAATTTTTTAAAAATTTTGGCTGGGGAGCATCAAGTACATCCCTGGTTCTTTTTATTTTTTATTTTGAGACAGGGCCTCACCAAGTTGCTGAGACTGGCCTTGAATTTCTGGTCCTCGTGCCTTAGCCTCCTGAGCCACTGGGATTACAGGCTTGTGCCTGGCTTGCAAACTCACTTTTAATCATGGATAAATACATTACACATGACTACGACAGATTCAAAAGAAATAAGATGTGATCTGTGACTTTACATGCTGAACCCTTTCAGGGAGTTCTTAGGTTCTCCTTAATTCAGCTTCTTCAAGTTATACTTGTTCCCCAAAGCACAGGGCTTTAAAATTATTGAGGAGTAACACATATTCATGGTTATGTCTGTATCTTTTTTTTTTTTTTTTGGTGCTGGGGATGGAACCTAGGCTTTGTGAACGCTGAGCATATGCTCTAACCCTGAGCTGCACCCTCTGCTTCTGTTGAGCTGGAGATCACTCCAAGTCGCCATGTTCACATACCTCAGTGACTCTGCGGGTGTGATGGTTCTGCGGCTACCTTCAAGTTCAGGGGCCCGAATCATTCTAGCGGTGGAGATTGAGTGATCCAGCCTCAGCAGAGCTTCCTTTTGCATGTAGTACACTTGTTACCAACTGTTCCTCTTACACTTTGTGGTCTTGGGATGTTTTTACCCATATGTACTTCTAAAAATAATTTTCAAAAATTATGAGCCTTTTGCATAATTTTTTAGTGCACATATGACATTTCAAACAAATTTAAATATAAATTTTGAAAATGTGCTGGCCAAACATGGGTGAGACCCTGGGTTTGATCATTAGCCCTGAGGGGGAGGAGATATATATGTATAACAATAAATTTGCTATATTTTTTAAGGTTTCTTAGCTAAGTGTAATTTCTTCCCTTTCCATGTTGTGCAGTGTCTGGAGAGACATTTTTAGTGGTTACAGTTGTGCATGCACATTTGTGTAGAGACCAGGGGTGCTGCTCAATACCCTATAATGCAGTTGGGCCTGGTTGTTCATGCCTGTAATCCTAGGACTCAGGAGGCTGAGATAGGAGGATCGCAAGTTCAAGACCAGCCTGAGCAACTTAGCAAGACCTTGTCTTAAAACAAAAAAGAGAAAAGAAGGGCTGAGGATGCAGCTCAGGTATAGAGCACCCCAGGTTCAATTCCTAGTACCTTTCCTGCTCAAAAGAATCCTTAATGCACTAGATAGCAAGTTACAGGGAATTATTCAACCTGAACAGTTCAGTGGTGAGGTTGAGAAATTATATTTTGAATGTATCCAAAGGAACATGAATTTGATGGTGGTTTTTGTTTTCAACAAAATACACAAACTCTTCAACATCTTTGTTCCTTTTTCTCCTTGGAATTATATTTCTGTTCTCTTTTCTGTACAGAATTTTATCCTAAGGAGATATATCTTTATGCTTAACCATTTAATTCTCTGCTACAATACTGTTTTTCAAATATCCCAACACTAGAAGGTCCTAAAGGCTAACATTTTCTTCCATTTTGAGTTACCATTAGAAATTGATTAAAACCATTATAAATATATTACCTTTGATATATGAGTTCTGGTGGGGTTTTTTTGTTTTTGTTTTTTTTGTTTTTTTGGTACCTAGGATTGAACTCAGAGGCACTTAACCATTGAACCACATCCCCAGCCCTTTTTTTGTATTTTATTTAGAGACAGAATCTTGCTGAGTGGCTTAGGGCCTCACTAAGTTGCAGAGGCTGGCTTTGAACTCACGATCTTCCTGCCTTAGCCTCTCAAGCTGCTGAGATTACAGGTATACGCCAATGTGCCCAGCTTTACAAATGAGTTCTTAACTCGGAGAAAGCTTTTGGTCAAAATGCATCTCTTGGGGCTGGGGTTGCGGGGTTGTGGCTCAGCAGTAGAGCACTCGCCTAGCATGTGTGAGGTACTGAGTTCGATCCTCAGCACCACACAAAAATAAATAAAATAAAGGTATTATGTCCACCTACAACTAAAAAAAATATTTTAAAAAATGCATCTCTTAAATGGGATGCATTGGGCAGGCATGTTTAGGACCCTGTTAAGTAGTCTGGTGAAGAGGAGGGTCTTACTCTTGGGGCAGGATGAGTGGCAGGCTGGGAGGGGGTGATGAGAGTAGGAGGGGGGTGTGCCTTTTCTTTTTTTTAATTTTTTTATTAAATATTTATTTTTTAGTTGTGGGTGGACAGAATATCTGTATTTTATTCTTCTGTGGTGCTGAGGATGGAACCCAGTGCCTCACGTGTGCTAGGCGAGCACACTAACGCTGCGCCATAACCCCAGCCCCGTGCCTTTTCTTTTTGATACTGGGGACTGAACACAGGGCTGCTCTCTCACTGAGCAAAATCTCCAGCCCTTTTTGTTTGTGATCCTCCTGCCCCAGCTTCAGGATTACAGGTGTGCACCACTGCACCTTTTGAAATAAGGCTGGAGAACATTCATTGTGATAGGGGTTAGAAAATGAGAACTAAGCCGGCACAATGGTGCAAGCTTGTAATCCCAGCAGTTAGGGTAGGGAGGCTGAGACAGGAGAATCCTGAGTTCAAAGCCAGCCTCAACAACGGAGAGGCACTAAGCAACTCAGTGAGACCCTGTCTCTACATAAAACACAAAATAGGGCTGAGGATGTGGCTCAGTGGTCAAGCGCCCCTGAGTTCAATCCCTGGTACCGAAAAGAAAAAAAAAGAAAGAAAGAAAGAAAGAAAAGAAAAGAAAAGAAAACGAGAACTAGCACACTATTTTCTTAGGAGATTGCTTTTAGGAAAGAAAACATATGGATGCTAAGGATTTTGATGAACTTCCTTAAAACGCGCTGTGCCCACGTATCTTCTGGAAAGTCTTCCTGTTCCCATAGCAGTATTTGTGTACCAGCTTGCTTTGATTCACTTTGGCTCTCTAAGTAACTAAGCAACTCTCGGCTTTTAATGATTCAGAAGGCTTTTGCACACAGCTAATGTATGTTAAAGAAAGAAAAACGAGTGTATATTATAAATACTTTGTAAGTCAAGCAAGTAGAATTTCTCACAGGAGGAATACTTGTAATGGAGGTGATGTGGCATCATGGTTCAAAGTGCTTGTTCTAGAGTCACAAGATTTGTTCCTGTTTTTCACCAGCTGTGTGATCTGAAACAAATTATTGCCTGCTCTGATCCACAACTTTCTCACTTGTAAACAGGGACTAAAGATAGATTCCTCACTGGGTTGGGAGATATAAATAATGTCTCATACAAAGCACTTGATACAGTGTCTAACAGATACTAAACAATAATATCAGTTGTTATTGCTACAGTGTTTACCTTCAGGAATGAGCACTGGAAAGTTGATGTAATATTTTTTTTCAGTCTTATCTTTTATATCATGACTTTTCTGTGCGTAGTTACTGTATCCAACTGCCCTTATTTTATGGACAGCATTAGGTCTTCCATATTCCCATTGAGTTCTGGAAGCCCAAGGCTCGCACCCATCACATGCGCTCATGTTCTGGTCAGCGTCACAAGGACAAATGTAAATGCTGGAAGAACACTGCAAGGGTGGAACTCTGAATGTCCAGTTGTTTTTAATGTTCTCAGAATACCATCTGGGAGTTGCATGTTGTAGATGGACGACATTCAGCTTCCTATGGGGTCACTTGTTCAAAACATCTGTAAAGGCATGACTTCAAGTAACAATACCAAAGTACCTTAATCCTTGTATCGACAACCATCCTATTGGGTTACACAGTTTTAATCCCAGAGGAGTTGTTTCTTGACATTAAACTGTCCAAACAGTATTTATATCTGTGGTTGCCCTGCAAGATCACTTAACCCTGCACAGCCGTTTAAAAGTAGTTAATGACAGCGCCGGCGGGACTTGCCCCTTATGAATGATCACGTAAGTTCGACCTGGGCTGTCATGGTTTATGGAGGAAGGCAGTTTGTCCATACCCTGTTCCAACCACAGCAGGTAATTTGAAATGAAATGAGACAGTTTCTACAAGCAGATTGATTTGGGAATCTTGCCTGTTCTTCCCTTTGACCCTTGACAAGTTGACACTACAAAGATTGTGACTTTAAAAAATGATTGGGTGCAAATACATTTAGGTAGATGATTTACTGTGTGCTGGAGCAAGGACAGTGGGATGCCGCGAGGGAAGGTAATTGTAAACTTTAACAACTCATGTTTTATGTTTCTGTGTCTTATTAATTATCCCACCAGGTGAATCTACTGATAACCCTCAATCAGGTAGTTTATATTCTTGGTAAGGGACCAGAGACCCAATTCCATGATTGAGAGAGTATTTATGATAAACTTAGTAAAAGTTACAGATTTAGTTTGCCACAGCTTGCACATAAGGATGAGAAATAAGTTCTCTTTCATGGATTGCATTATTTTCTTTGTGTCAAAATGGTTAAACTGATAAGGAGGACACATGGTAATTAAAAGGATGATAGGGTTTGATTTTTTTGATAATCAAATGAGTTACTAAGGATACCTGAAAAGAAAAGAAAATCCCAACTATATGTGATCACATTTTTTTGGTTTTCCTAATCCTTTGTAATCATATTTAGATTTTTTTTCTTCTTTTCCAGTACTGGAGATTGAACCCAGGGCCTTAAGCATGCTAGGCAAGTGAGCTACCACTGAGCTACACCCTATCCTACATTTAGATTTTCACACTAGATAGTATGTAATAAGTGAACAAGTATCTCCCATGTCAGTTCTATTCAATTTTTCTGATGTTGTTTTCTTAGAAGTGAAGTTTTGTCTTGATTCATAAATGAGATTTAACAATTAACTCTCTTCCAAAACAACAATATAAGAGGCAGCCAGGAAGATAGTTTTTAAAAAGCTGTTATCTCTGTTCACAATTACACAATATTTATGGCTAGATTATTTTAAATGAACCGATGATAAAATTGTGATTTATTCATGTTTGGATTTGACCTGAAGTACCATGACCCTTCAGATTTGCCAGAGAAAATATCTACAACATAAGGATTGTAAAACTTGGGATGTTCTCTGTAGCTTTTGTGTTTCTCTCTATTCTAACTACTTTGTTTGAAATATAATTTTGAAGATGCTAGTAAAAAATGTAGCAAATTCTCTATTGGTCTCTGTTTAAATTATTTACTACCCTTTTGAGCCATATCTTCATTGAACTATGTTAAAAGTATTTTGCTGAAATGTTTCTTTATGTTGTCCATCGGGTTTAATAGACGTGCCGTTTAATAAGCTCTCTACCTGTAAGGATAGACTATTTGACCTCTATGCCCTGCCACTGGTAGACATAGTATAAGATTGCTTTGTGAAATAAAGCTGTCGGTAACATCAACAAAATAAAAAATGATCGTATTCCAATACTCTCTGCTGAGTACTATGACAGCGTTGAAATATGGAATAAAATTGAAAGTAGATTAGTTTTGGGTCTTAAGTCATGTTTTGACAAGAAATAAGAGAGGAGAACATATCTTTGAACTTTTAGTTTTAAAGTTTTTAATGAAAATATTTATCATTTTGTAAGGTTCCTTCTTTCTTTATCACATCTAGGCTGTATAACCTTAAAACAATCCATTCTCTTATTGTGAGGGATATAAATACTGTTCTATCTTTATATTAAATATCATAAAGGAGACGCATACAGTGCAAGATGGTTTGACACTTAGAAGTTAAGGGATGGCATGCTAATAAAAAAGCATATTGAAGAGGCCGGAGAATCGGTCATTAATAAGCCCCATATTTTGAGGGTATGTAAAGCATGTAAATACCGTGGACAAGCATTCTGCTTTTGCTATATTTTTGTCCATCTTTTGCAATGGTTTGAATCTGAAGAGGAAGAATAAATATGTCAGAGTGGAAGGGCCTGGCTGGTGATTGCTGTCACCTAAAGGAATCTGAAAATGGCTGAGATGTGCAGATTGTGAAATTATTTCTTTCACTTCTTTGGTTACAGATTAATCGGGTGAAAGCATGGCGAGTGAACAGCACAGAGGGTGCAGGCTCAGTAGGTAACCAGTCCCCCCAGGAGGTGGCATGGCAAACATCCTATGTCAAGAAAATGTGAGACTGTGGAGCTGCAAAAACTGCAGCCTCTGCTTCCCTTCATTTCATATGCAGAATGATTCCAAAGAGGGCAGGAAAAACAGCGCTCCCTGGGCATCTCAGAACAACTATCTGTCCCTTTGAAACACCAAAACACCAATGCAGGTTCTCCCCTCAAGTCATGGGGCTGCCCCATGCTGTCCCATTCAGGGGCAGGCTGGCCCTGAGAGCCTTCAAAATGGCTTCTTAGGGGGAAAAAAAGTCTCCCTTGCCTTTCCCCCTGGTTAATGTGGGTGGCATTATCAGCACAGGGCTAAAACTTTGGCCAGACCCTGATAGGGTCCTGTTTTCAGTCTTGAGAAGGACAGTCCCATAGTCCTAATCTCAAAATGTTAAAAGTGTATTAAAAAAGCAAAAATCATATTGGTTAAAGATTCTGGAAAAAAAGTTTCTATAAGTTCTCAAACAATTTCTCCTGAGATTTTGTTTCCCCCTGAGATTCTAAGGCTGTTTCAAGGGGCTGTTAAAAATGTAGATGAAGCCGGGCACGGTGGCTCAAGCCTGTAATCCCAGCACTTAGGGAGGCTGAGACAGGAGAATTGTGAGTTCAAAGCCAGCCTCAGCAATGGCGAGGTGCTAAGCAACTCAGTGAGACCCTGTCTCTACATAAAACACAAAATAGGCTGGGGATGTGGCTCAGTGGTCAAGTATCCCTGAGTTCAATACCCAGTACCAAAAAAAAAAAAAAAAAAAGTAGATGAATATTAAATATAGCTATGTTTCTACATAGTTGGTGTATGCTGAAGGTGTCATGGAGGTCCTGTAATAGCACACCTTAATTTGTTCCATTACATGGTTTTAACCTTGACTTTGCTAAATAATTTCTTTAAACAGGACAGTGAATTACTGTGGTCATTAGGTTGGTGTCATTTGTCATCATTGATGTAGGCTTATACTCCTGAGTATAGAAGGTTGTTAAATGACTGTATAGTTATCGTGTGTCCAGACCAAATTTCCATGTGTGTTTTCGTATTGGTTTTCCTGGTCAAATGTCAGACTCCAGGAAGGGCCCTGAACACTGTGGGAGGGGTCAGAGAGAGTATGGCAGCCCCCTGGAGGGCTGAGGCCAGCATACCCTGGAAAATGTGTCCTTGGGCAGGAAGAAAACAAGTCTAGTACAATAGGTGGCTGTGTCTAAGGGTAGGGCAGGGTAATAAAATTACAGGTGAGATGAATTTTAGCATTCTGGAAGAGGGAAGTATCTGTAGAAAAGTGAAAACAATTATGCCACAGAGTAGGGATTTGCAAGCCCTACTAATGAAACAGGTGAGGGGTGGAATTCTCTTGGTGGCATTCTGTATGTTAACCTGGGCTCAAGTGTCAGGACTGACAGCTAATAGCTGTAGAACTTTTAGCAAAAGATGTGAACCTTCTTAGAGCCAGGGTTTTGGTTAAAGTGGGGATGAAACCCAAGTGTCTGTGCTTGTGTGTGAATTAAGTCATAACCCACTAGAAGGTGCCTAGCATGGCAGCTGACACACAGCAAAGACACCATCAATTCTGGTGGCCTTCTCTTCTTTCTCCCTTCTCTCTTCCTATACAAGGATGTCAACCTCTTCTCTTCTTTCCTTCAGATTTTATGAAGTCTTTGCATTCTCGTGAAGAAGAGTTACAGTTTTCTTTTCTTTTCTTTTTTTCATCTTCCATTAACCAAAAATTCTTATTCCAATTTCAGTTACTCCAAGTATTTGCTTTAAGAAGTCTGGACTAGAACCTTGGTGTCAAGGAATTTTAGATACGCTCTGTATTGCAGTTGGTAATTGAGCTGGAAATAATTGTTCTAAAAATCACTGGCACCTAAACTGTGACATCCATCACTATTACTACAAAACAAAGAGGATAGATTAGTTCTCCCTTGGGCTCTTATTTGTTTATGCATTTGGTCATTCTTGAAAAATTTTAGTTGGATAGAAAAAGATTTCCTAAAGCAACATACTGCAATAAGATCCTCACTCATAAGTAGTTTATGATCTAGTTAGGAAGGAAAACATGCCCAACGAAAAGTTAGACTAAACTTGGTGAAGAAAAGAGACTATTATTTGGGAGGGTTTCATGGACACATTGCAGTGATCACTGAGAATGTGCCAGATTGGAAATCCAGGATGGAAGTGAGCATCCTGGGTGGGAATGGGGACCAGGAGAGGTGGACAGGAGGTTCTGCTTATATTGGTGAGCACCTGTCCTGGGTACCACCTTCTAGGGGAGAGTGCCAGTGCATCCCACCACCAACCAATGGTGAGAGACTGCGTGTTGAGTTCGTTCAGCTTCAGCCTCTGCTGTATTTGCTGGGCTGGGGTTAACTTTCGAGGTATCACTTGGACATTGTTAGTCTCTTCAGGATCTTGAAGTGCAGAAACAGCAAGGTAGATGAACATTTTAGTAAGGGAAGGCAAATGATTCCAATGAAAAGAAAAGCTTTTTTGTTTGTTTGTTTAATGGTGAACAAGGACATAGACCATAGCATGGTTAAAGGATGGGTCTTCAGTTGGGCATACATTCAGTGTATCACAGGGTTGAGGATAAGAACTCAAGAGTTTTAACATCATAATGATTTTAGAGGCCTTTAATTTCTTTTTAAAAGATTATACCTAATTTTAAAAATTTCTAAAATTTGTTCTAATTAGTTATATGAGGCCTCTAATTTCTTTGAGGATATTTTTAATCACCATTGAAGAGATGATGATGATAATAGTGATATATATGTTCACTATGTTCCAGGCAGTGTACATTGGGATTTGTGTATGTCAACTCATTTAAATCTCATTACAATTTTGTAAGGTACATATAATAATAATAATAATAATAATAATTGTTATTATTATTATTATTATTATTATTTGGTGCTGGGGATTGAACCCAGGGCCTTGTGCATGCAAGGCAAGCACTCTACCAACTGAGCTATATCCCCAGCCCCTATTATCTCTATTTTATAGTTGAAAAAACCGAGGCAGAGACCTTATATAATGTTCCCAAGGTCAGTCAGTAAGTGGCAGAACTGGAATTCAAAACCAGGAAGTCTGGCATCAGAGTCCATGACTCATAAAGCCTGGCATGAAGCATTATTGTGTGATTTACTCATTTATTCATTCCACCAACCAACCAACCAGCCAAGCAACAGCCACCTAGCACATTTATTTAGCGCCCACTACGTGCTAGTTACTCTGCAAGTCACTGGAGCAGACCTAGGGGAGTGAAAGCATACAGTGCCTCCATGCAGCTCGTAGATAAATCAGGGAGACAGTCAGATAGCAGCAGAAGTAATCATAAGATTGCAATGTGGACCAGAGATACTTGTGTTCTAAGAAAGCTCACAATAGGAGGATTTGGCCTAGTAAGGGAAAACTTCCTGGAGAAAACAAGCTTTGGTTGGATCTGAAAGAAGAGTGAGTCAACTAGCAAATGGAAGCAGAACACATGCCTGCAAGCCCCTATGACAGAGGGAGAGTCAGTGCTGAGGGACTTGAAGAAGATCATGTGATCCCAGGGACAGCCCAGTGCTAGAGGGGACCAAAGCATGCAGGAAGACTTGTGGGCTGTGGGAAGAAGTTTGCTGATGACTTCAAGATCAACAGAGCAATGGTGTCTTCAGTGGGGAGAGGGAGGCATGACTTGGGTTTCGTGTCACTTCTTTTGCTATCACATGGAAAACAGATTTAAGATGGGCCTGAGCTAGGTGTAGGTATGGGTTTTGGGACCACTGCAGGGGCCCAACGTGATGTAGCTCAAACCAGAGGGTGACAGTGGACTTGGGGATAGATAGATGGACAGATTCAAGAGATAATTGGCAGGCAAAAGCCAACAAAGCTCGGTGATGGATTACACAGGGGCAGTTGAACAATGATCCTGGATTTTTTTGTTTTTGGAGCTTGATCATGGTGCCGTCCCCTGAGATGGAGGCCTGGGATGAAGACCTGGGGTCGACTTCTTTTGGATAAGTTGAGTTTGGAGCCATAAACAATTTTTCTGTTGCAAAGAATAAAATCAAAATGTAAATATTGTGGGGAGTGTGGGAGAAATGGAGGAACTTTGGATGGGACGGGGGAAAGTGAGGGAGGGGAGGGGGAATAGGAGTAGCAAAAATGATTGAATGAGATGGACATCACTACCCTAGGTACATGTATGAAGACACAAATGGTGTGACTCTATCTTGTTTGCAACCAGAGAGATGGAAAATTGAGCTCTATATATGTACTATGACTTGAAATACATTTAAAAAAATAAATATAGGGGCTGGGGTTATGGCGCAGTGGTAGCGTGCTCGCCTAGCACGCGGGAGGCACTGGGTTTGATCCTCAGCACCACATAAAAATAAAATAAAGATATTGTGTCCACCTACAACTAAAAAATAAATATTAAAAAAAACATATAAGCCGGGCGCGGTGGCTCAAGCCTGTAATCCCAGCACTTAGGGAGGCTGAGACAGGAGAATCGCAAGTTCAAAGCCAGCCTCAGCAATGGCTTAGGCGCTAAGCAACTCAGTGAGACCCTGTCTCTACACAAAACACAAAATAGGGCTGGGGATGTGGCTCAGTGGTCAAGTGCCCCTGGGTTCAATCTCCA